>WNWK01015919.1:0-46362 GCA_009830355.1 Cherax destructor | reverse complement strand
CCACCCATAACCTGTGCACCGAGTCTTGACAATACCTCCAGTAATCCCTGTGAGAAAATGTGTGTCGTATGTGTCAATTTCGGACACTGAACACACCTCTGCGTGAAGCAAGGTGCACGTGCTACCAGTGTCCCTTATGATACAACACCTGACTCACTCATTTTGCAAGGTCACTAGAATGTTGAATAACCTTCATCCGAGGGTTTAGACAGCTGGACTACTCTGTACCTCTTTGGGCAAGACGGCAATGCCAACAGCATATGTAACTGGCGTACTTACTGAGAGGTATCTGTTACAGCCCCGGTCTCTCTCTAATCATCTGTCTACAATATGGCTGCAGGTATCTCACGCATAGTTTCTGGAGGCCTAATGCCTTGTCTAAGGGCAAAGGGTAAAAGCTACACAAAACCCTGTAAAACTAGGGCCTTCCAGGTCTATCCCCATAAACAAAGCCACGGTGTTACCCGTGTGGTTTCTTTAGTGCTCCACTGGGTTAGGTATCAGAAGAAGTCCTACACAAAATTCCTAGGTAAGAAAATATACATTATTTATTTATATTAAACTATATACAGTCCAAACACGCCCTCTTCACCAATCAATTAGCCAAACCCCTCCAAAAACAGTACAGACGGAGAAGTGCCGAAGTGGCTCACTTGGAAACATTACACTATGTCAAATAAGCCAATTTACTCCTGCCCTCCAACATATCTCCTATTTCTTCTGCTCCACACTGTCCCTTAGGCCCTGACCATGTCCGAGCCTAGGTGTGTACTGGTACACCATTAAAAGAGCCTATATTTGAGAGCTACACAAAGGGAATACAACATCACAAACTTAGCTGAACACAGGCCCGTCTCGCCAGCCGCATCCATGCCGCACATGTAACCCACGCGACGCCACCTCACCACAAACACTTGGCAATAACTTAGCTGGATTTATTTCACCACTTAACTTCTACTTTTTTACAGTATTCCCCAAAGGACAAAGCATATTTCTAAAATTATAATTTACATTTATCTAAAGGTTATACATTATTATTACTGTTTTTCCTAATTACCTGAAATTTATGGCACACTTCTCCAATAGCTATATATTACGTATATTTAAATGTCATGCAGAAACCTGCATAACACTCACTTCCTCCTGACTGGCATTCATCTGGCAAAGTAGACTGTAGGAGTGGAGTACGACATGCTGGATGGGTAAGGTGCGTGGAAGGTAGTGAACTTGACCGTGGTGGCCTGGTAGGGCTTGAGGGGTGTCGCTGGGATTTGGGTGGGAAGGCTCAGGTAGTTGGGTGGGGGAGGCGCAGGTTGTTGGGTGGGGGTAGCCAGGGGAGAAGAGTGAGGGGAGTACACTACACATGGACTTGCACTCTACATATTGTTTACACTGTCTTACAATACACACATTATTTGTTTCCCATGTATGTCATGAAAGATGTGGATATGTGCACTGCTGAACCCCAGTGTCTTCCCTCACCACCTACAGCACCTCTTTCTCCTTCCCCGTGGCGTGGGGGAGGCGGCACTGGTCACTCCCTCGTTAACACCCCACATTGTTTTTCCATAACATATGCCTCTAATTATTCCATGCTCCGGCTCCCTGGCATGGGAGTGTTAGAGACCTATGTCTCCCATGGGAGGGATACCCCTCACGGTGGAACCAACTGGTCCCAGGCCTAGCCACATTCCCCACCAGCACGAGGCATGGAGGTAGATAGATGCTAGGCCTCTGTGGTCTGCCACCTTCCCTAACGGGAAGGGCAGGCTTACGAGCTGCAGATTGTAGCAAGCTCCAGCCCTGGCACCTACCCTGCCCTAGAAGGGCTGGGCATGGTGATCGACCAATTAAGTCCTTTCTAAAAAAAATTCTTATACATTTAAAGATATATTTTTTTCATTTATGTTAATGTAAGAATTTATAATTTTGTACCAAGAGAAACTTTGAAAACCTACCTAACCTTATTACAACAAGCGCAATTTAATTTAGCCTAACCCAACTAAATATATTTTAGATACGTTAACATTAATTTAATAATAAACAAACACAATGAAATATATTTTTTTCGTTATTTTCAGAATGATTTTGGCGAAATTATTGCATACACAAATTTTCACTTGTCTTATATGGCAAGGTGAGCGTTGCTATTTAAGCCAAAATAGCAAGTTTTACCTAATCGGCACGACATATACATATATATATATATATATACATATTTGCAAACAATCGCAGACGGTCGATCTTAACAATGCAAGACAAGCCACGGGGGGTGGAAATCTTTAGCTCAAGTACTTTCACACTTCTCAGTGCGTCATCAGGAGCTTTGCAATGTTGCAAGAGAGCAACTAAAGCAGGGAGAGAGTTCTCAGAGTAGCGTAGTGCGGATGTCACCGTCCACAGTTACCCTTAGAGTGTTGTCAGTGGTTGGTGCCAACCCCTCCCTACCACCATCCCCCTACTCCTCATATGGGGTAGGAGGATTTCTGAGATGTCAAGTATGAAATTATAAGATATAATAACCAGCCCCAAGCTTTTTCTAGTCGTTTATAACAGGTCATGTGGTTTGAGAAAATACGTTTCTTGTTGGATACTATACACATGGATTGCTATTATTCTGTGTAAACTTTTTAAATAATAAAAGAAAGGAATAGAATGTGCTCTTTGTCCGTTTAAAGAGCCTACTCTGGGGTACTCGAATGTTCTACCTAGGTACTCAGAAGTATCTCTTCCTAAATGGGTCGATCACCATGCCCAGCCCTTCTAGGGCAGGGTAGGTGCCAAGGCTGGAGCTTGCTACCATCTGCGACTCGCAAGCCTGTCCTTCCCGTCAGCCTCCTTGGGGCGGGGAAGGTGGCAGACCAGAGAGGCCTAGCAACTATCTACCACCTGCCTCGTGCTGGTGGGCGAATATGGCTAGGCCTGGGACCAGTTGGTCCTGCCGCTGAGGGGTACCCCCTCCCATGGGAGACTTCGGTCTCTGCTACTCCCACGCCAGGGAGCCGGAGCCGGGTCGCCATCTGGTAAAGACCCGGGCCGGGAGATTTCCCGGTGAATCAACACCTCCTCCTCTTCCAAATATTGTCTACTATTCTTCTCAGTGTGGGTTAATATACCTTACTTGGGAATCTTCTATACCTTTCCAATAATATTTCTATGATCTAAATTTCTAATTTCTTCTAATACCTTTAACCTCTCCTTATGTTATCACGTGATCTTGTGTGCCTGTCACTGTATGGTACACTAACAGCTAAACGCGTTATATAACCATTCCCACAACTGAAAGGGGGCATTGAAGACCTGGTCGGCGTAGACACTGGTCGCGTAGACACTGGTCGAGCGTAGACACTGGTCCGAGAATGTCAGTAGCAGGCACTGAATCGAAGCGTCACCAATCATCAACCCACCTGGCATAATGAGCAATCCTGTGATTTTGTATAGCATTGTTGTTTAAGAATGTATACAATGGACTCTACTAAATAGCTATCGAGCTTGTATAACTCATAATTTGAGTTATATACTGTATTCCTTTCATGTTTCAAGAGGGAAGATTCAATTATGTTTCTTTCCATGACAGAACTGTTAGGTACTATAATCTGGGCAGCAGCCCACCCCGGTGGGGATTACAGAAACTAACGTGGTTAAAGATAGCATTCGACTCCCTGTCCTGACTGAGTCAGGTTAATAATTTTAGGTAATCCTGAGTTCTTAATTAATCCTCTAAGCTGGGTTACTAACACCTTAAAGTAATATTCTCGGGTTATTCTGAGTTAATAACTCAGAATTAGATAAGCTTGAATGATCCTAGGTTAACCTTCCACAGGGTAGAAATCTTGGGTTATCCTGGGTTATTAAACCCTCTGGTTTAATCTTGAGTTACCCTGGTTTATTAACCCAGTAGGATTAATCTTGAGTTATCCTAGGTTATCCTAGGTTATCCGACTTCACGAAGATCATTACCACTGAAGTTGATGATTAAGTCACTTGCGCAACAGTTGGTTGTCTTTATTAATGAAACGTTTCTCCTACACAGTAGGCTTCTTCAGTCAAATATAGAGGCAGCAGGTGTAGTGTTTGAAGAAGCCTACTGTGTTTACATTCAAGTCTGTAAGCATTAGTATTAGTCTGCCCGAAATGCTCAGGCATCTTAGGGATTTTTGCCGAATTTTTTTGTCACGAGATAAAATTATATATATATATATATATATATATTTATCTTTTTTGGGTAGTTTTTTTTATTGGGTGCACACTCATGCTATTGTTTTGTTGTTATATATACATATTTGCCTATGTTTATGTTATGTATGCAAAATAACCACTGTAAAAAATAGCGAATTTCCAAGCGCTTTCGTGACTTCTCACATTATCAAGGAACTGTTGTGTATGTTCTTATCCTCGCATATTTGCCCATGTTTGTGTTGTGTATGTTGGTTTCCATTTTATATTTTCAGAATTCGTATAAACTTGTTTTTTTAAAGTGCATGTTCGAGAACACGTTGTCAGTGTCGCGAACACGTTGTCAGTGTCGCGAACACGTCGTTAGTGTCGCGAACACGTTGTCAGTGTCGCGAACACATTGTCAGTATCGCTCGCGAACACGTTGTCAGTTTTAGAAATACATCGTTAGTGTTTAAAATACGTTGTCAGTTTTAGAAATACATCGTTAGTGTTTAAAATACGTTGTCAGTATTAGAAATACGCAATCAGTCACAAATGCCTTGTGTCACAAATACCTCGTCAGTCACAAATATGTAGCTAGTCTCAAATGTGTCTCCAGTGTAACAAATCCGTCGTCAATGTCACAAATACGTCGTCAATGTCACAAATACGTCGTCAATGTCACAAATACGTCACCAGTCTCACAAATACGTTGTCAGTGTCACAAATACGTCGTCAGTGTCAAAAATACGTCGTCAGTCTCACAAATACATCGTCAGTATCACAAATACGTCGTCAGTGAAACAAATACGTCATTAGCGTCATAAATACATGTACTAAATATCTGGACAGTTGATCAATGGAATCTGAGATACACTTCGTTGCTCTTGACCAATAACAAACACACATACAAAATCACATTTCGACTTCATTGTCATCAAATATGTCGAGTTTTTCCTCAAAATATAAGTTCTCAATTTTCGAGGAACACGGTGCCACAATGTAGCAACAATATAGCCTAAAAGAATGTTGATCAAGATTGATGGACTGGACACGTCTCCAGGGTGAAGGACTGACTACCTCAAACTTATCTTCCAACGTTCTTCTCTGCATTGGACTGAAGAAGCCACTGGTTGACGCAACGTTTCCACAAGTGTTTCATTATATTAGTAAGATAACGTGTGTATATCAGTGAGACATGAGCCCAATTAAACTTAAATGTATACAATAAATTTGTAAGCATGTTATTTTCATGTTGTTTTTATTAATCTGATAAAGACAAAAATTAATGTTGACACTGACAGTCATAAGGCGATTTTTTTTAGATTAATAAAACCAACATGAAAATAACATGCTTACATGGGTGGTTTAAATCTTGTCGACTGCACGATTGTCCTTCAGTCCCTAAACAGACATTAGAATAACCTCAGTAATATAAACTTTAGTGTATATATATATATATATATATATATATATATATATATATATATATATATATATATATATATATATATATATATATATATATATATATATATATATATATATATATATATACACCTCTCGATGTATATACTTTACAAAGAAAAATATACCTCCATCCCCCCATCCGCTGTATAATCCTATGGGTTTAGCGCTCCCCATGATTAGAATAATAATAATAATTAACATATTATTTTTTTAAATTATTGTCGTATTCTCGTATGTTCATTAGTAATTTAAATAAGCTAATAAGGAATGATAAAATTAACAGTAAGAAATAATGATAAAATTAACAGTAAGAATGATAAAATTAACAGTAAGAATGATAAAATTAACAGTAAGGAAATATAAAATTAATAGTAAGAATGATAAAATTAACAGTAACAAATGGTAAAATTAACAGTAACAAATAATAAAATTAACAGTAACAAATGGTAAAATTAACAGTAACGAATGAAAAAATTAATAGTAAGGAATGATAAAATTAACAACTAATAAGGAATGATAAAATTAACAATAAAGACGAAAAAAATAACAATAATGAATAATAAAATTAACAACTAATAATTAAGAAGTACGACATTTTGGCACATGGTGGCGCATCTTTGACTGAGAGTCACATTAAGAGTCTCAGAAACTCTTGAAGACTCTTCTGTGTTTACACTTTTATGTGTCGTCCTGTGATCTGATGGGAATATTTTGATCAGTAAATATTCTATTACACGCAACACATTCTTTTTTTTATTTCACAACATATAATTAGCTAATAGTTGGTATTATTTTTTTTTGCAGATTTTCATCAAGTTTTCATTTGTTTTTGAGTCCATGTAATTCGTCTGAACACGAACTTTTTGTATTTGTTCAGCTAATATATATATAATTGCACATGTTGGATCCTTCTATTTCACTATAATTTTTGCTGTTGTTATATTGAGACGGCTTTACAAACATTTCAAAAAGAAAAGCGTGAAATTATTGCAAGAAATCCATGTTTTCTCGTCTGGCCATCAGGTGGTGGAGGGTAGCGAGTAAGTGGTGTACCCGCGCTGACCTTACCACACAGGCGCATGCGCAACCCAGTGGTAGTCAAGTTTTCATTGGTCGCCTCTCGCCCCGCCCATATTGAGTACCCCGTCCCCATTGGTACATATCATCGTGACGTAATCACTTATCTTCCTGCGAGCCAATCATGTTGGGCAGCAGGGCGGTGACGTCATAAAGTGCAGGGGATCAAAACCGGTGCCCGTGTTTACAACCAGTTAGTCACACGCGCACCTGTTGAAGGGTAGCAGGTAACCACGGTGGCCCGCGCCCGCTGCACGTGCCCACGCACTCGCACGCGTTACCTCAGGTTCTGGTGTGTTAATATTGAGAATGTTGCCAGGAGTGTGCAGTAGTGAGGAGTACCGTGATGGAGCCACGGGACAGTATGTTTTCGGCTCAATGCTTGTCAGTGATAACTCTGTCACCCCGTATTCTGACGCCACACAGGTGAGGATATAACTCTTGTCTTCTCAAAACTCATGTACTGTTGAACTACGACATGAAATTCAACTAGTCTTTTATTACAATGAAAAACAGTATCTTATAAATATCATTAAAATCCTATACACAGATAATTATTCAAATACTTTATGCTATTAAAATCTCATATTATGAAACAAATGTACCAACTAGTATGACATAAAATCTGGCACATAGACATCTGACAGCTCATTAGAGTCTAGTTATTGTACCAAGACCATCTTGTTGTTTTCACACAGTCTCCTGTGATCTAGTTATTGAATATAAGATCGTGAGTGGCTAGTTTATTGTACACCCACAGCTCATCCTGTGAGTGGCTAGTTTATTGTACATCCACAGCTCATCCTGTGAGTGGCTAGTTTATTGTACATCCACAGCTCATCCTGTGAGTGGCTAGTTTATTGTACACCACAGCTCATCCTGTGAGTGGCTAGTTTATTGTACATCCACAGCTCATCCTGTGAGTGGCTAGTTTATTGTACATCCACAGCTCATCCTGTGAGTGGCTAGTTTATTGTACATCCACAGCTCATCCTGTGAGTGGCTAGTTTATTGTACATCCCAGCTCATCCTGTGAGTGGCTAGTTTATTGTACATCCCAGCTCATCCTGTGAGTGCTAGTTTATTGTACATCCACAGCTCATCCTGTGAGTGGCTAGTTTATTGTACACCGCAGCTCATCCTGTGAGTTGCTGTTTATTGTACACCCCAGCTCATCTGTGAGTGGCTAGTTATTGTACATCCACAGCTCATCCTGTGAGTGGCTAGTTATGTCATCCACAGCTCATCCTGTGAGTGGCTAGTTTATTGTACATCCGCAGCTCATCCGTGTGCAGTTTGCACCGCTATCCTTAGTGGCTGTTTATTGACATCCAGCAGCTCATCTGTGAGTGGCTAGTTTATTGTACATCCCAGCTATCCTGTGAGTGCTGTTTTGACATCCAAGCTCATCTGTGAGTGGCTAGTTTATTGTACACCCAGCTCATCCTGTGAGTGGCTAGTTTATTGTACATCCACAGCTCATCCTGTGAGTGGCTAGTTTATTGTACATCCACAGCTCATCCTGTGAGTGGCTAGTTTATTGACACCAAGCTCATCCTGTGAGGGCTAGTTTTTGAACATCCACAGCTCATCCTGTGAGTGGCTAGTTTATTGTACACCACAGCTCATCCTGTGAGTGGCTAGTTTATTGTACATCCACAGCTCATCCTGTGAGTGGCTAGTTTATGTACATCCACAGCTCATCCTGTGAGTGGCTAGTTTATTGTACATCCACAGCTCATCCTGTGAGTGGCTAGTTTATTGTACATCCACAGCTCATCCTGTGAGTGGCTAGTTTATTGTACATCCACAGCTCATCCTGTGAGTGGCTAGTTTATTGTACATCCACAGCTCATCCTGTGAGTGGCTAGTTTATGTACATCCACAGCTCATCCTGTGAGTGGCTAGTTTATTGTACATCCACAGCTCATCCTGTGAGTGGCTAGTTTATTGTACATCCACAGCTCATCCTGTGAGTGGCTAGTTTATTGTACATCCACAGCTCATCCTGTGAGTGGCTAGTTTTGTACATCCCAGCTCATCCTGTGAGTGGCTAGTTTGTACATCCACAGCTCATCCTGTGAGTGGCTAGTTTATTGTACATCCACAGCTCATCCTGTGAGTGGCTAGTTTATTGTACACCCAGCTCATCCTGTGAGGGCTAGTTTTGTACATCCCAGCTCATCCTGTGAGTGGCTAGTTTATTGTACACCACAGCTCATCCTGTGAGTGGCTAGTTTATTGTACACCACAGCTCATCCTGTGGTGGCTAGTTATTGTACACCCAGCTCATCCTGTGAGTGGCTAGTTTTGTACATCCACAGCTCATCCTGTGAGTGGCTAGTTTATTGTACATCCACAGCTCATCCTGTGAGTGGCTAGTTTATTACATCCACAGCTCATCTTGTGAGTGGCTAGTTTATTGTACATCCACAGCTCATCCTGTGAGTGGCTGGTTTATTGTACATCCACAGCTCATCCTGAGTGGTAGTTTATTGTCATCCACAGCTCATCCTGAGTGGCTAGTTTATTGTACATCCACAGCTCATCCTGTGAGTGGCTAGTTTATTGTACATCCACAGCTCATCCTGTGAGTGGCTAGTTTATTGTACATCCGCAGCTCATCCTGTGAGTGGCTAGTTTATTGTACATCCACAGCTCATCCTGTGAGTGGCTAGTTTATTGTACATCCACAGCTCATCCTGTGAGTGGCTAGTTTATTGTACACCCGCAGCTCATCCTGTGAGTGGCTAGTTTATTGTACATCCGCAGCTCATCCTGTGAGTGGCTAGTTTATTGTACATCCACAGCTCATCCTGTGAGTGGCTAGTTTATTGTACATCCACAGCTCATCCTGTGAGTGGCTAGTTTATTGTACATCCACAGCTCATCCTGTGAGTGGCTAGTTTATTGTACACCCACAGCTCATCCTGTGAGTGGCTAGTTTATTGTACATCCACAGCTCATCCTGTGAGTGGTAGCGCAAAATAAGCTGTATAACAGAGGTGACAAAGGGTGTTCATCACTGAACTTTGTACATCACTGGAAAGAAATATTAATCATGTTGTGTTTTATAATTACTTTATATAGTTGTTGTGTTTTATAATTACTTTATATAGTTGTTGTGTTTTATAATTACTTTATATAGTTGTTGTGTTTTATAATTACTTTATATAGTTGTTGTGTTTTATAATTACTTTATATAGTTGTTGTGTTTTATAATTGCTTTATATAGTTGTTGTACACAGTACAGTAAGGAATACAATCTCACAAAACTGATCTTACCACTAATTTGTTCATATTGTTGTACACAGTACAGTTAAGAGTACTATCTCAAAAATAACAAAAATATTAAAAAAAACTGGTGATAACTGGGAAAGCAATCTCTATGAAAACAGTTTATTCATCTAGTGACACAAAATGTGAATACATCCTCAAGATTTCAGATATCATTAACAATGAGTTTTTTTTACCAAATCCTGTAAGGCTTACATGGGGATGTCTCTGAAATGTTGGATGCTTGGACACTAAAACATAATGTTCTAGTGTATGTCCCTGTCTCTGTCCACACACTTTGAATTTTATGTCATTGACATCTCCATACATCTGTACTGCCAGAGATACTTATAACCTAGCCTTAGTCTACCAGTAACATCTTGCAGTCTACTCACCTTGTTACTTTTTCCATAGATATGTTTAACTTGACACATGACATTATAATGGATAATGGATCTGCTAGTTCCTATCTTTACTGTTCTACTTCTAACTCGTTTGCTAGTTCCTATCTGATAATGTTTCGTAAACTTCTGTTTAAAAAAACAAAGTTATACTCATCATTCTCTTTATTTAATGTTTGTTTAGCTAATTCATCAACTTTGTCATGCTTCTTGAGGCCTACGTGAGAGGGAATCCACGAAAGATTGACTGTAATCCTTTTCTTAATAATTTGTGCATATCTGTGCCTAGGTTCATACATAAGCATAATACATTCAGGTCTCAGGCTATTTAGAGCAAGTAATGAGGAGAGATAGTCAGTTACAATTACACTTTGTGGTCGTAGTTTCCACAAACTTAAGAGCAATAAGTATGACAAACAGTTCATTTTGTAAGATAGACTCCCAGTTATTAATTCTAATACACCTCTGTACGTATTATAGTACCATCAGGCTAGTTTACAATAACAGCAGTTCCCATCCTCCCACTGTCAGGGGTAAGGGAGTTTAACGTAGATAGTCTGTGTGATAGTATTCTTTGATCTAAGATCGTGTATGTGTTCTAAAACACTGATTTTGGAAAGTAATCGAAGTTGAAGATTGTGCATAATTAGTTTCTTGGGAGGATAGGTGGATATAGTGATATCAAAAGCTGTTATCTGCCAGGGTGGCGGGAAATGTTGTTTCTTAACATTAATACAGTTCATGTAGTCCAAACTTTTGTATGTGTGTGAGTCTTCCACGAATTATATGTTCTAGTAATTTTTTAGAGACAACATTGTTTTGATCACCAGGCAGCACTTCAGTCTTATCATAACATTGTTTTGATCACCAGACAGCACTTCAGTCTTATCATAACATTGTTTTGATCACCAGGCAGCACTTCAGTCTTATCATAACATTGTTTTGATCACCAGACAGCACTTCAGTCTTATCATAACATTGTTTTGATCACCAGACAGCACTTCAGTCTTATCATAACATTGTTTTGATCACCAGGCAGCACTTCAGTCTTATCATAACATTGTTTTGATCACCAGACAGCACTTCAGTCTTATCATAACATTGTTTTGATCACCAGACAGCACTTCAGTCTTATCATAACATTGTTTTGATCACCAGGCAGCACTTCAGTCTTATCATAACATTGTTTTGATCACCAGACAGCACTTCAGTCTTATCATAACATTGTTTTGATCACCAGGCAGCACTTCAGTCTTATCATAACATTGTTTTGATCACCAGGCAGCACTTCAGTCTTATCATAACATTGTTTTGATCACCAGACAGCACTTCAGTCTTATCATAACATTGTTTTGATCACCAGGCAGCACTTCAGTCTTATCATAACATTGTTTTGATCACCAGGCAGCACTTCAGTCTTATCATAACATTGATTTCACGTGTTCTATCACCAACACTAGGTATACTTAATTCTTTTGATAGTTATAGGACAGCCCAGAATAATTCTCAGACCTTCATTTTGTGTTTTTTTTTCAAATCTTTCAATGGTTCTTCTGTGTTGCAGGACTAAAACTGGTGCATGGTAATATATCAATGATCTTATATATGTTATGTACATTATTTTTTGTAATTCTAACATTTACACCACATTTGGGATTATGCCCTACAATATTGTCCTTACACTGTTGGTTAATTTTATTCCCAGTTATCAGTTTACATGAAACTGTAATACCTAGATACACGACAATACCTCCAATAGGTCTATTATTTTGATGGTCCACTTTTACAGTTACCAATGTCTGTTAAACACTGGTCATTTCTGCAGAAATTTTGCAGAAATTATAAGGACCAAGATTATCACAGCTGTCTGTATATGATTTAAAGTTGAAAACAGGTTTCACCGTCATAGAAGATAAGACGTTGTGTAGTTTTAAAAACTAGGTTAGATAAATACATGAGTGGGTGTGAGTTGGAACTGACTAGCTTGTGCTACTAAGTCAGATGCCGTGCTCCTTCCTTAAGTGAAAGTGACCTGACCTGACTAGGTTAAGGCATTGGCTTAACCCGGTGGGAGAATTGGACCTGCCTCGCATGGGCCAGTAGGCCTGTCGCAGTGTTCCTTCTTCTTATGTCTTATGTAACCAGTAGGAATTGTGCGGCCTTTCTAATGAATTGATGGTGGTATTTTAGGAGGAGGAAACAGAATATTTCTTCTGAGTCATATGATGCTTAGGTTAGTTAATTAAGATTCGTCAGGACACAAGACAATTGTCTCCTGACGCGGGTCTTAATAGCTTAACAGAATTGTTGTTATAATCGTCAGAAGATGGGAGTGGTGTCTCCTGAAACGGGTCTTAGTCATATAATGACCCGCCACTAGAGGTGTTGGTCATCTGACTGAGGCCATTCACTGGCTTACCCGTCCACCCCTTTAAATATTAAGATTATAATAACCAAGTAGCTCAACAGAACTTCCATTACACCTACTTGAACAACTTTAGTGGACACTTAGTGGCTGAGTTATAGCTATTTTACTGGTCTTAGAGATACGTTAATTACACATAAAAGATTTAGTTTTTCCCCAGAGATTCCGTTTTAGTTAAGTAAATGAAACATAATGTAAATCAGTAAAATGTCTCTATTTCGTAAAACTTATTTACGCAAGCATATATATTTTATTACAATGACAGTAGTATTATGAAAATAGAGCTTTACCGTCTTATCTCACTAAATCCCATGTTACTCTAGTTTACACCAATGTATTCCACTGCTCCCGGGGTGTTAGTGCAAGTCGTACCCAAAACACACGCACACACGGAAACACGACCTGAAATCTCTGAAAAGTCAGTCGTACCTCTTTATTTGTATTGTTAGAACGAAGGAGAATAACACGAGGAATAATAGTGTATTACTAAGATATAAGACACACCTGGTACACAAGAGCAACCAATGGTCTTGAAGACCAGTGATATCTCAGTGATTCTACGTCTACTGTGTTAAGAAGTTTGAGAGGCCAGCTTTTTAATATTAATAATAATAATAATAATAACAATAATAATAATAATAATAGGCCACAACACTAATGCTGTGCATACTATCGGGCTTTCGTGTTATTGTACAATGCATGTATAATGAATTGAAATAATTTTTATCCGAACATATATCAGACTTGTACATAGCGCGTACAGTGACGTGACAAGATCAAGGACTCACTGTGTTGGGGGAGGGGGATGAGGGTTGACAGCTGTGCCCATCATGGTATTTGTGTTCGAGTCTGTCCTCACGACAGACTCGCAAACTAATAAATGAATATATATGTATATATATATATATATATATATATATATATATATATATATATATATATATATATATATATATATATACAAACACACACACACACACACACACACACACACACACACACACACACACACACACAAAATACACACACTAAATCACCACTACACACATATCACATCCATACTATATATATCACACTATTATATATATATTTTTTATTTTATATATATATATATATATATATATATATATATATATATATATATATATATATATATATATATATATATATGCATTTATTTAAGGAAGATGAAAAGAAAACCGCTACCTAAAACATCCTTTATTTATGACTTATTTTAGGTTAGTTCACACCATCATCAGGTGGGGTACAAAATCCCCCAAAAAAGTCAATTATAAGAACCAGATGTAAAAATCAAATTAATTTAAATAAAAAATATGTAGAGAGAGAGAGAGAGAGACTGCTGTTGCCAGCCATGCTGTTATTGGATCAACTCTTCAACACATTGAAAGATTTCTTGTCTATAGTGTGGTTTATGGCTTAAAAGTGTTGGCTTATGGCACTAAATGAGAGTTTACTTGATTACCTATTTGTTCTGATAGATCTGCCCAGGTGAAGCCACACAACACACACTATAGACATGAAATCAGTCACTGTGTTGTCGAAGCGATGCCGTTCCACTGAGCTGTGCAATAATCATGTCTTTGCAATAATCATGTCTTTGCAATACTCATGTCTTAGTAAAGCTGCTCGCTTTCTAGTTTTATATTTTTATTCTTTATTTTTTTTTACATATATTAATCTGATGTTTAGCGTATGTTTAGACCTTATAGTTGCTTTTTCTTTTATTTTCTACAGTGCTTGATGATAGCGCAAGTTAACTTCGAAACTAGTTGGGAATAAATGATCTGGGGAATCATAGTTGCTATTCATTACCTTGAATCAAATGTGACTGTTGTCTGCCATTCCCAGGCGTTGTATAACCCTACGGGTTTGTCTCTTCCTCATGAATGTAATAAATAATAATGAATGTGTGTAACTGTGAATGCATTTTAATACATTTGATTCGCGTCACGTGAATTATAACATTTCTATATTAATATTATTATTATTATTATTATTATTATTATTATTATTATTATTATTATTATTATTATTACTACATCTATTAGAAAGCACTAAAGCCGCAAGGGGCATTCAGCGCCTGGGTAACAGAAAGTAATGAAGGATGAATCAAAATAGTAACTTCAATTTCTTGTTTAAGAATCCTTCACAAACACCAAAGTACCTCCCTCTCCCTTTCCCAATTGTAAGGTAACATTGATATATTATTTTGATCACGAAGGCGATTCAGTCCAAGCAAATTATTTCTAATAGATAATTAATGCAACAATCCTCTATATACATAAAAGTGTATACCTTACAATTTGTATATACCGAGGGATTACTTTAACCCTTAGTTTTAGGGATTAAAAGATTTTTGACTGGTGGTGAATAGTTATAAGTAAGTTTATTCAGGTATACACAAATACAGTTACATAGATTATCATACATAGGAGCATATGTGTGGAGAACCTAGGATAACCCAGGATAACCCAGGATAACCCAGGATAACCCATAAAAGTCAGACAAAGTAACATGGAGGCTTAATAATCGTCGTGTAGAGCAGAGACCCCGTTAACAAGCTTCCACTTCCTCCTCTCTCTTCATCTGGTCATTAACATCTGTACTTAACGAGCAATTCATCACTCTACTGAATGACAAAGTCTGTTAACTTCGTAGTTGTTCTCACGATTTTTACTCTTTTAAGAAAATCTTTATTCTTAACAAACACTGTTGATAATGGCTCACTAATTCTTGTATTCGCTTTTATTTTGTACTACTTCACTTCTTTAAACTTCGTTTTATACTCCATAATGCTTTTCGTATATTTTTTTTATCGCGTACAGAAAATACAAGTATCGCCATTTTTCTCACTAAATCCCATTTCAGTTAACCATTTCAAAACAAAGAATTGAGTGACAATACTCTGGCTGTAACAATTAACCCACAATTTAGAGAGGTAACGTTACACAATGTTTCGCTCAGTCTGAATCATTATCAAGTTACAATTAAGAAAGTGGGAGAAAAACAGAAGACAGGTCACGTACGGAAAAAAAAAACAGGTCCAGTGAAGTGACGTATATTCTGATGACTGGTCAATGTACTGTGAAAGACAAGAGTTAACTTATAACCGCAGCTGAAGACTCGTGTTAAGAATGTTGTGTTTAGAGAGGATTCAACAAGGCAGCGCCACTGACAGCTAGAAGAGGGATAGATAACTACTACAAGAGGACCAGGTCAGTTTAGAGACTATGTACATAGTGTCTAATATGACAGGAAAGTGGCTAAGCGTCATCCCGTGAACACTTTTCTTATGCAGAAAGAACAAAAAGGCGCAATACCGAGACTGGAATACACAAATAACCTACACATAGAAGAAGAACTTTACCACGACGTTTCCGTCCGACTTAGAACATTTACAAGTTACACAGTGACTTGTAAAGATAATTTACAAGTTACACACTGACTTGTAAAGATAATTTACAAGTTACACAGTGACTTGTAAAGATAATTTACAAGTTACACAGTGACTTGTAAAGATAATTACAAGTTACACAGTGACTTGTAAAGATAATTACAAGTTACACAGTGACTTGTAAAGATAATTACAAGTTACACAGTGACTTGTAAAGATAATTACAAGTTACACAGTGACTTGTAAAGATAATTTACAAGTTACACAGTGACTTGTAAAGATAATTTACAAGTTACACAGTGACTTGTAAAGATAATTTACAAGTTACACAGTGACTTGTAAAGATAATTTACAAGTTACACAGTGACTTGTAAAGATAATTTACAAGTTACAGTGACTTGTAAAGATAATTTACAAGTTACACAGTGACTTGTAAAGATAATTTACAAGTTACACAGCGACTTGTAAAGATAATTTACAAGTTACAGTGACTTGTAAAGATAATTTACAAGTAAAGACTAAATCAAACAGTGACTTAGTATTTAAAGATTAGATATTACAAGTTACACAGCGACTTGTAAAGATAATTTACAAGTTACAGTGACTTGTAAATGGTCCAACATCGTCATAAGCTAATGTCTCCTATTTTTGGGTTATTTTTGTACTTTTCTTATGTTTTTTTAAGTCTATTAGAGAAGAAACAGTTTTACCCATGTTTTGAAGAGGGTAAGAGGGCAGATAATCGATTAAATACTTACACAGGAAGTGTATCTAATTGGAAGGGTTTGACGAAAAATGAATTTAATATCCAGAGGAAGAAGGATGTTAAAATTTCGTATATAAGAAATGCAAGAAGACAGAGAACGAGAGCTTTCATAGGACAAGTGGGTTTACTAAGTTCGTTTAGCATGACTCACGAAATCGTAATAACACAATTGTAAACAAATCACAGAACGGGTGGGACTCAAACCCATGGCAGTTAAGTCCTAAAACTCACAGGCCAGTGTCTTAACTACTGGTCCATGCCGGCCTGACAAGATTTCATCCAACTAGTTATATTTCTATACACCATAAGGAGGTTAGCATGGACCACCACTGAGACCACAACTGCAAGTTTTTACAGATGAATCCCACACCAGCGTGGCTGTGGCGTGCTCTAGCTCAAGTCCTTTTAAAGTAGCCATCATGACTCACGAAATCGTAATAACTCAATTGCAAACAAATCACAGAATGGATAGGACTCGAACCTATGGCAAGCCAGTCCTAAAACTGCCAGCCACAGGTTCAAACCCCATCCATTCTGGCGATTCGTTTAGTATGAGAGTGGAGAGAGTTTATGCAACTAGGAGGTTAACCAAGACGAGAGAATGAAATACTATGACAGGTCATTTTAGAGTAGAAATATTAAGTATCAGAGAGCGGAGGAAGAGAGGAGAAAATACTTCTCTTGACAGTAGATGCATGGTACAAAATTTTGTTTACCATTCTCCTTTGAACCTGATACGTGGAACATTAATGCTAAGGGCATCAAGAAAAGGTTAAAAAGAGACCCGAGTCATGTGTCCAGATCATTAGTATAATAAAAAAGAAGCGCTAAACGTACAAGGGTCATACAGTGATGTGTCCAGATAGCGAGGACATCAAATACTTAGTAAAGCCAGAGGGAAGGAGACTCGCCAACACCACAAAGTAGAACAGTTTCAAATACTCCAGGAGAAAGTCTTTAAGAGTCCACACAAAGACGAATGAGGTCAAAAGAACCACCAGTAAAACACGGAGATAAAATAGTACTTCCTTGGCCTTCTTTCTGAGACCAGTGAAAAAAGGAGTAAGGGTATTCTAAAATAATCCCAGCTAATCCCTTCTGCCGTACTGGAAGACATTAATCATGCCGCTGACATTTAAAAGACAAGTCATGTCGATGGCTTTTGGAAAACATAAATCATGCCACTGATGTTTATAAGGCATAAATCATGTCACTGCCTTTTTAAATGTATAATACCACTGATATCTGGAAGGCATACATCATGCTACTGACCTATTGGAATGCATAAATCATGCTGCTGGTGTTTAAAGATATAAATTATGCCACTGGCGTCATTTGGAAAACAAATGCCAATGACTTTTGGAAGAGCATGGTATGATGTAGTGTTTTCTTTGAAATAACTTAAGGCTCTTCAGAACGGCGACTTCAGTCTTGAGTGGCTCATGAAAATACATGATACCCACTGGGTTTAGGCTGCTGTATAAGTGCAAATTTGACAATTTACTAACATATCTAATACACTTGGAAATGTTGGTTTCTGTGCTAAAACTGGAGAATGCTTCTTCTGACCAAACTTTAGTCTGATGTGTTTTTCCAAAAAGAAGATTTGAACTCTTTTTTTTTTTTGGGGGGGGGGGCAGTGTATATTTTAATTTGAGTGTGAAAAGAGGCTAGCAATCCCTTCTGTATAAATTATTAAATGTAAAAAGAAAAATGTCCCGGTTTTCTTTTTATGTCACCTTGCCTTGTGGGAGGCGGCCAGTACGTTAAAAAAAAAAATTGGTCTCTGTGCAATAACCTGAGAACGTCTCTTGTGACGACTTCGAACCTTAAACGTTGGTGCATCTTCATGGAAGTTTCGAACTGGTTTTGGCTAACTGGCCATTTTTAATGAAAAAAAAAATGGGATATCAATTTTCAGGCGATAATGTACGAATGCTTTTCTGATTGGCTTCAAGTCTTCCAAACTGAGTACTATTTCTTTACAGTGCATTTTTCGGAAAGGTTGTTTATAGAGTTCATCACTTTAAACAGAACTGTATTTGGTCTGCACATATTGTGCCTTGCTGCCATACTGGTATGGTCTTAATTACTGCCCTGCCGTCTTTTCTGTGTTGCGTCTCAGGACTTAATTTTAATAATTCGTTTATTCGTTTGGGTGTAAGAAACATTTTATCGTGTAAATATGTTCATCATACCAATGATGCTCTGTTATTTCCAGACGAAGAAACATCCGCCCAACCATGTGAAGCGTCCTATGAATGCCTTCATGGTGTGGTCGCAGCTCAAGCGCCGGCAGATCGTCTCGCAGACTCCGGACATGCATAATGCGGAGATCTCCAAGCAGCTGGGGCGCTGCTGGAAGCTGCTGGCTGAAGAACAACGGAGGCCTTTCCGAGAAGAAGCTCAACGGCTCAAGATTCTTCACCGCTTGGAATATCCAGACTATAAGTACCGTCCGAGGAAGAAGAACGCACGGACCTGCCAGCCTCCTCTGCTCTCTATGGCTAAGGGCGGCGATACGCTGAGGGGCGTGGCTGGCGGAGGTGGTGGTCGGGTCTGTAAGTTAAGAGCCCAAGAGACTTCTCACCCTCTTCCAGCCCACTCTACAACCGTCAGCAAAATGCGAGAATGCCTTTTTGTCTCTAATCTCAAGAAAATGGCAAAGATGGGTGCTCCTCTCGGGTCCCCCACAGCACCGCTGGAAGATGAACCTCTTGTGAAACTCCACAACACTCACCAGCCTACTACCCCTTCACACGACTTTCCAGATTCTCCAGAGAGTGCCAGAACATTTGAAGAGCGTTCCTCTCATATTATTAACTGGAATGCCAAGTTTGAAAATTCCACTAACCAGTCATGTCCCCAAGTTGGTGAATCTGAAGGAGAATTTGGATGGCCTAATGATTTCTTGAGCTCCTCAGCTGTAACAAACCAAGATATTAATGATCTTCCTGACGACCCACCAACTCTCGCTGATTTAGACAATATAGGAATGATGGATTTAGTGCCACTGTCACCCGATCTCTCCTTCGATCTCAATAGTCTGAGCTCTGACATTGACATCTGGACGACAACTGACTGTGACCCAGTAGAGCTCTGTAACCAACGAGACTTGGCCACACCGCCAACACCATCGGCAAGTGGTGGGCACGATGGATCTCAGCCTGAGTGGGACGATGGCATCGATTCTTTTGTTGAAAGCTTACAGATTACTTACCAGCCTCTTCAAGTGACGAATTGCTCTCCCGTTCCGCAGTCGGCTGCGTCAGCTGCGGCGCCTGCGTCAGCATGGCTTCGTCCAGCTTTAGAGGCGTCTTATCTTTAGGAGACCCAACAAGATGAGCGCCCAGCCTCAGTTCTTTGCTCTCACTTTGCTGTTTGGCGAGCTGGACTCTGCCACTTCACCGACCCTCTGTGAACATCTGGTAATTACACCGCAACATATCCACCAGTTCTAGCAAGAAGCTACGGAGAACGATCATCACTGGATGACTCTGATCTCAAACTTTGGCCAAAAATCCTGAAAATGTGTGATTTCTGTCTCTGTTCAACTGACATTATTTTTCCTTCTGGTAAGTTTTACAGCCATTATTTTACTGTATTATATAACGAATCTCTCGCCAAATGTACATTTCGTGTTTTGTACTCTGATTATGCCTCGCTTTTTTCCAGGACAAAGAAGAAAGAAGCATTTCTTCCATCGTGTTGGTCCAGAAGTCCTAGGCTACTGTAATTTTGTATCACCCGTTCTCACTCTTCAGCCTCGCTCATATCTTCCTATACAGTGACGTCCTCAGGTTGTCTCAGTATATTGGCCACAAGTTCTTATATTTCTGTGAAAAAAAAAAGTGAAATTCTAGTCTTTTTTTTTCCAGTCGGTGCAGTTCTCTCTGGAATTTCCTTTGAGGCTTTACCTTGTCGAGGAATTTTAACATTATCTGTTTATTCAGATGAGGAAATGAAATGAGTCTAGTGAGTAACCTGGCATCAGAACCCAGGCATCCAGTTGAACTTAGGAGAGTGTGATGGTGAACCATCTGAATCTTTGATACCTGTGTACCTATTTTCTTAATAGCACTGTTCAGATGTTTATTGTGCGCTCAGCTTGAACGGACAATAAAATATTCGTGATTCAATATGTGGGAGATCAACAGTGTTGCATCTACCTGTGTATATGTTAATTTTTATAAGTTTTTATGACGCTGAGTTTGTGTATATGTAAATAACAATAGAAATTTCTAGACTTTAACCACGTTGTGAAAATGAATGAAGCAGAATCACGAGGGGAAAAGATGCCAGTGTTTAGTTGTAACTTAGGTGAAAGAAATCTGTACTATTTATCTCATGTATTTGACCATACACAGAGCTTGTATACAACTATGACGTCTCCGTTGACTCTAAGATGCGGTCAATTTTTGATAGTTATATTGCCACCTCTGCTGTTGGGACACTTAGAACTTTTTTTACTCTACTGTGTGAGGAATATTGACTGCTTGGTTAATGGGGCTTAAAGCCTACCCACTACACGAATATCATTTGCATGCTACCTAATTATTCATGATTTGTTTATCATAGTCATGAATATAAAACAGCGAGTTCACTCATTAAAAATTTTTGTCAATAATGTTAAACTTATCGGTAGTGATGATATTGTGGAACACCGCTATAATGATTGTTCTTTGAATTTTAAACGTGGAACAATTTATATTAAGCTCTTTGTAATATTGTATACGTTGTTCACTATATATCCATTTGCTTTAATATTAAATGTATAATAAGAATCATTCAGACTAGAAGCAATTGTTGATGTGATTAGGAGCCATAATAGAGGACAAGCTTGGTGAGTGCCCATACTGCTAGTATTTGTGGCTCTTACCGAAAACCTTTCTAAAGTGAACGCGAAAACATTATGAGATAACTTTAAATATGTTGGAATGAAGATAACAAGAGTCTCATCACAACGTGGTGTTAGTTGGTGTTAATAATCAGTGTATTTTGTTGTCTAGAACCTAGTATGACGATCTGGCACGATTACGCCATTGTCTCAACCTAGTAAAAGAGGGAATTTTTTTTTATGCGATCAGTCTGCGAAAATCAATTTGAACAAAACTAAATATATATATATATATATATATATATATATATATATATATATATATATATATATATATATATTATTGACTTTATGAAATATTAAATAAATTTAAATTGATGTAGGATATATTTAGTAGAATTTGGTTAAATTGAATTACTTAACAATAGGTCAGGTTAGGTTAGGTTTGGTTCAAAAATATTTGTTTTAATTATTTTTCAAATAATAAATATATCTATGAATCTGTGAAAGAAAATTTTGGAAAAGTCTAATTTTTAAGGAAGTTCTTAATTAACCAATTCAGCTTATCAGGCACGACATTATATATCATCCATGAGGTGACTAAAATGCCGGAACCAAGAGGCTAGTAACCCCTTCTCCTGTATACATTACTAAAGTTAAAAGGAAACTTTATTTTTCTTTTTAGGTCACCCTGCCTCGATGGGATATGGTCGGTTTCTAATATATATATATATATATATATATATATATATATATATATATATATATATATATATATATATATATATATTATATATATATATATTTTCCTTGAGCCCTTTATGATCCACTTTGTCAAAGGAGGGGACCCATCAATTTGTATAAGTATATTATATATATATATATATATATATATATATATATATCAAGACAAGCCACGGGGTGGAAATCTTTAGTACAAGTAGTTTCACACTTCTCATTGCGTCATCTGGTGCTATGCAATGTTGCAAGAGAGCAACTAAAGCAGGGAGAGTTCTGATGAGTAGCGTAGTGCGGATGTGTCACCGGCCACAGCTTCCCTCAGAATATGGTCTGTGATCAGTGCCAACCCCACCCAACCACCATCCCCCTACTTCCCATATGGGGTAGGAGGGTTTCTGAAATGTCAAGTATGAAATTAAAAGATATAATAGCCAGCTCCAAGCTTTTTCTAGTCGTTTATAACAGGTCATGTGTTTGAAAAAATACGTTTCTTGTTAGATACTATACACATGGATTGCTATTATTCTGTGTAACCTTTTTAAATAATAAAAGAAAGGAATAGAATGAGCTTTTTGTCAGTTTAAAATGCCCTCCTCTGGGGTACTGGAACGTTCTACCGAGGTACTCAGAAGTATCTCTTCCTAAATATTGTCTACTATTCTTCTCAGTGTCGGTTAATATACCTTACCTGGGAATCTTCTGTACCTTTCCAATAATATTTCTATGATCTAAATTTCTAATTTCTTCTAATACTCTTTAACCTCTCCTTATGTTATCTCGTGATCTTGTGTGACTGTCACTGTATGGTACACTAACAGCTAAACGCGTTATATAACCATTCACAACTGACGTGGTATGAAGTTTTGGTGCGTCACCAATCATCAACCCACCTGGCATGATGAGCAATCCTGTGATTTTGTATAGCATTGTTGTTTAAGAATGTATACAATGGACTCTACTAAATAGCTATCGAGCTTGTATAACTCATAATTTGAGTTATATACTGTTTCCTTTCATGTTTCAAGAGGGAAGATTCAATTATGTTTCTTTCCATGACAGAACTGTTAGGTACTATAATCTGGGCAGCAGCCCACCCCGGTGGGGATTACAGGAACTAACGTGGTTAAAGATAGCATTCGACTCCCTGTCCTGACTGAGTATTTATGTTGGGTTATTCTGGTTTCCAGAAATTTACCAGTTTCACCAATATATGAGAGAGGACACTGAGTACATGTGACCTTGTAAACCCCACCAACTTTGTTGGAGGGTGTGTTTGTAATCAGTGTTTGTTTCACAGTTCCTGTGTTTTTGAAAGCAAGGTTAATATTGATCTTTTTTAATGCCTCAGGTAGGCAAAGCAGATTCTCACTGTATGGTAAAACTAGTAAATTTTTCCTGGCCATCACTTCCTTAGGTTCAGTCCTGTAGAAAGTCTTTCTTGCTGACATTAGTGCCGTCTCGACAAAATCCCTGGGATATCTCAGTTTTATGGCTATGTTGAATATCTTGCTGATTTCGTCCTCTAAGTACTCTGGACTGCAGATGTGCAAGACTCTCAAGAACATTGTGAGGAACACACTACTGTTTACCCTGGTGTCGTGGTTGTAATAGTAGTGAATGTATGACGACACATTGGTGGACTTCCAGTAGACTGTGAATTTGAATTTTCTGTCGACACGATGGATTAAAACATCTAGGAACGGCAAAGTGTTGTTTATTTCATGTTCTGTAGTGAACTTAATGGAAGGTACTAAGCCATTGAGTCTGGGTGGGAACTCATCAATGTTGTGATCATTAGGCCATAGGCAAAGAACATCATCTACGTATCTGAACCAACTAGCTTTATCTGGGAGAATGTCTTTAAGAAATCTTGTCTCATAGAATTCCATATACATGTTGCTGAGTAAGGGGCTAAGGGGATTTTCCATTGCCACGCCTTGTTTTTGAGCGTAGTATTTCCCTTCAAACACGAATTTACAATCAGTAACACAAAGTTTTATCAATTCAAATATTGTTTTCGTGAGGTAGGGCATGGGTAAGTTTTCTAGTTCCTCTTCAAGGTACGAAAGCAAGTCAGGGACTTTGTTGAGCAGAGCTGTGACATCAAAGCTCACTAGGGTAAAGTCACGAAAGACATTTAATTTCTGGAGCCTTTCAGTGAGGTCAACATTATTTTTAATAGGTGCGTCTGAGATCTTACCGACCATGGGAGTTATAAGTTTAACCAGCCCGGTGGCCCGGTGGTCTGGTGGCTAGAGCTCTCGCTTCACACACGGAGTGCCCGGGTTCGATTCCCGGCGGGGTGGAAACATTCTACGTGTTTCCTTACACCTGTTGTCATGTTCACCTAGCAGCAAATAGGTACCTGGGTTGTTAGTCGACTGGTGTGGGTCGCTCCTGGGGGACAAGATTAAGGACCCCAATGGAAATAAGACAGACAGTCCTCGATGACGCACTGACTTTCTTTGGTTATCTTGGGTGGCTAACCCTCCGGGGTTAAAAATCCGAAGAAATCTTATCTTATCTTATCAGCCATTTAGATAGGTTATATGCTGCTGAACCTACTGAACTAATAATAGGACGGGCTGGGTATCCTGGCTTATGGGTCTTGATTACCCCATATAGATATGGTACAGTTGCTGACCTAGCCGACATATATTTAATTAATTCATCATTCCCCTTCAATAACGTTTTAAGGTGTTTATTAAAATAGCTGTTGACCTGGACGGTGTGTTTTTTAAAAAGGTTACACAATAGTATCCAACGAGAAACGTATTTTCTCAAACCACATGACCTGTTATAAACGACTAGAAAAAGCTTGGGGCTGGTTATTATATCTTATAATTTCATACTTGACATCTCAGAAATCCTCCTACCCAATATGAGGAGTATTGGGGATGGTGGTAGGGAGGGGTTGGCACCAACCACTTACCACACTCTAAGGGTAACTGTGGACGGTGACATCCGCACTACGCTACTCTGAGAACTCTCTCCCTGCTTTAGTTGCTCTCTTGCAACATTGCAAAGCTCCTGATGATGCACTGAGAAGTGTGAAAGTACTTGAGCTAAAGATCTCCACCCCCCGTGGCTTGTCTTGCATAGTTAAGATCGCCCGTCTGCGATTGTTAGCACACACACACACACACACACACACACACAAACACACACACACACATAAACACACACATATATATATATATATATATATATATATATATATATATATATATATATATATATATATATATATATATATATATATATATATATACAACATATATTTTAGCTACGTTTTTCACTCTACGAGCTTAGTCGAGCCGTTACAAACAATACAGGGATACAGAGGATATATATACATATATGTGGTCCCTCGGTTTTCGCCGAAAATTCGTTCCAGAATGCTGCTCAAGTGCCATTACCGAACGAATTTACTTCCTTAAGAAATAATGTCACGTAGGTTAGTCTATTTCAGACCCCCAAAATACACTTGCAACAGCACTTACGAAAATACACTTACATAAATGTTCGAGTTTGGAGATGCACGAAAACCGAGGGACCACTGTACTAGGTAGTAGGAAGGTAGTTCCGTCCTGCCAAGTGAGTGTAAAACTGAAAGCCTCTAATTGTTTTACATGATGGCAGGATTGCTGGTGTCTTTTTCCTATCTCATAAACATGCAAGATTTCAGGTGAGTCTTGCTACTTCTACTTACACTTAGATCACACTACACATTCATGTACAAGCATATATATACACACCCCTCTGGGTTTTCTTCTATTTTCTTACTAGTTCTTGTTTATTTAATCTTATCTCCATGGGGAAGTGGAACAGAATTCTTCCTCCGTATGCCATACGTGTCGTAAGAGGCGACTAAAATGCCGGGAGCAAGGGGCTAGTAACCCCTTCTCCTGTATATATTACTAAATGTAAAAGGAGAAACTTTCGTTTTTCCTTTTGTGCCCCCCCCCCCCCCTCTGTGGGATACGGCTGGTGCCTTGAAAGAAAAGATATATATAGTATATATATATATATATATATATATATATATATATATATATATATATATATATATATATATATATCGTGCCGAATAGATAAAACTGGTCAATTAGCAAGAACTCATTTAAAATTAATTTTTTTTCTAAAATTTTCTCTTATATGCTTAAAGATATATACATTTTTTTCATTTATGTTAATGTAAAAATTAATAATTTTGCACAAAAGAACCTTAGAAAACTTATCTAACCTTAGTATAACAAGCACAATTTAATTTAGCCAAATACAAATATATATATATATATATATATATATATATATATGTACACGAGGGTAATTTCTTGTCATGGTAAAGTCGAGAAACCTAATGTAAATGTAGAAAATTCGAAATATACTTTTAAAAGTAAACATAAAATGACGTCTTCTCACTAGGCATATACATAGACGTCCAAAGAGAATACATAAAACAAATTTAATTGCAACATTATATTTTCTTTAATCCTGAACAAAAAATGTAAGTACTACAAAGAAGGTAAGAGCATGTGTGTGTACATGGCGGTGAACAATCTTCTAAGTAGTCTGCCATCCCAACTCTGAGTTCGAGGTGGTTCGCCGGTATGGTCCCGGCCTGGGTCTTTTCCATGAGGTGGCCCAACTCATCCCAACTTTGTGAAATAAGAACATAAGAAAGGCGGAACGCTGCAGGAGGCCTACTGGCCCAAACAAGGCAGGCTCTTATCAAAACCAAACATTCCCACCGACCCCCTCCAAAGCTACCCAAGAATTTGCTTCAGTACCTCAGGTACTAATCAAACCCAGTCCTTTTCAGTCATGTATTTGTTCAATCACTTTTTAAAGCTACCCTACTTGGGAACACAGAATTCACTCAGTTCAGGCAGTTCCTCTCGATGGAAAAATAAACTTATAAGTAGTATAATGTGACTCGATAAAGCCCACTGCGTGGGCGAAACGTTGTCAATAAAGGATCACATTATACTGCTTATGTGTTTATTTTTCCATTGTGTCGGTATTTTATACCATTTATTTCCACCGAGTTCCTCTCGAACTGAACCAACTCGGTGCTCCTGCAAGAAATTTCATGGTATTGCTTAACCGTAATTTTTTTTAAAGATTAAAGAAAATAAAGCGACTCAAAGAAATGAGTTATTCGATTATCTGTTTGCTCTGGGCTCCTGTGTATGTGGCCAGTCTGATGATGTGCTTATTTTTATGAACTTTCAAATATGTTGCGAATTATCCACATTTGAAGTAGTTGACATGAGTCATGAAAGGATCCTCTCATATATATATATATATATATATAGGTAAAAATAGGTAAAAACTTGCGATTTTGGCTTAAATAGCAACGCTCTTCTTGCCGAATAAGGAAAGCGAAAATTTGTGTATGAATTATTTCACAAAAATCATTCTGAACCTAACGAAAAAAATATATTTCATTGTGTTTGTTTATTATTAAATTATTGTAAACGTATCTAAAATATATTTAGTAGTATTAGGCTAAATTAAATTGTGCTTGTTATAATAAAGTTAGGTAAGTTTTTAAGGTTCTTTTGGTACAAAATTATTAATTTTTACATTGACATAAATGGAAAAAATGTATCTTTAAACGTATAAGAGAAAATTTTAGAAAGGACTTAATTTTAAATGAATTATTGCTAAATGACCAGTTTACCTATTTGGCATGATATATATATATATATATATATATATATATATATATATATATATATATATATATATATATATATATATATATATATATATATATATATATATATATATATATATATATGCATATATATATAATGTGTGTGTGTGTGTGTGTGTGTGTTAGAAACACTATTAACAAACATAGAGATTCAATAAAATTCCACATGAACTCTTCAGCGGTAAGGGAGAAGGGCGAGAGAAGCTTCAACAAAGGTCGTCGGGATCTGATAGCCACCAAGAGTTAATTTCTTGACCTCCAGATGTGTTGTGACTTTTTCTGACTTAAGTGCGAATTTCCGAGTTAAAACAAAATTGACCTGCAGACAAGTATCATTTTGGAACCGACACAATAAAATTTGATTTGATGATCAACTTTTCTCTTTTAAAATTCAGGTTTTAGCATTTTTATAATTTTCAGAATTAATATTTTGGTATTCTCGCTGCAGCCGCCGATGACGGGAGACCTAGATACACTTGTTATCTTACTGAAATATTACAGCTCCTGGACACTCTCCGGACAAATACTTGGCATAAACGTTACATGACTGATAATAACATTGCTCTCATTGCCAGTTCTAACATAACTTGTGTAATCATGCTTATTCAAATTTTATACTTATTCAAATTTCAAATTATCATAAACTCTTAGGAGATTATTAGTTTTCAGAATCTAATGATAGATAATTTGCTCTATACATCATCTTACAGGATAGAAAATGTTCTTTTAATGTCACTGGATTTTGTTTGGATTACCAATAATCTGATGGTGTTGCATCTATCAGGATTTAATGTGTTTGCTAACAGTGGTTTTTCTGCCATATTCTTTCACGTAATTGTGAAATTTTATATATATATGCAATTATTGAAGTAATGTAAATTTTGAACTTTTTGTAATGAATCTCGTTGAAGAAAATAATTTCTTAAATTTACTGTACATTACTTTTCCTAATATATTCAGATCTCATATTTTATTGTTACTTGGGAACATTTTTCCTAGTGTGAGTGGTCCCTAGTTAGGGAAAACCCTTAACAAGAGGTGCTAGCCAGTGTGCAATGTAAGGGATTCTGTGTTCTTAGTACGATAAGTCTTCCCGGCCGCCCTGTCCTGTACAAATATCATAAAACTATTTATTATTAATATAAATATTTATATGAGGTGTGTTGGGGTGGTGTGAGGAGACAGTGTCAGGCACGACCAGTGGCCGCGGGCTCCGGGAAGGATAGTATAGTTATCCTCCCCAGGAGGGAAGTACCCCGTTGAGTCATTTACATTTTTTTGACATGACAGTCCTCTCACGCCGACCCTGCCATCCTCTACATGATCATGTTGCTGGTCAATAAAGATGTTTTCTGTAGTTGGACGTTTTAGTTTTTGTATCCTTAATCTGAACCAGAAATTAATGTTAATGAATATGACGAATTGATGAATAAGACAGGTGCTGCATGCCTTATTTATGAATAAGACGTATTGATGAATAAGACAGGTGTTGCATGTCTTATTTACGAACTTACTGGTATTCTATATCAATATTGTACTTAATAATTAGTGTTAAGTACAATATATACTGTAAGAAATATGAACACGGAAACAACGACTGCATTCTCAAAGATAACAAATATAAATTAGAACCCTTAACAGCCCCCAAGGGAGGTTCCTCGATGCTGGTGAGGGGGCTCTTGAAGTGAGGGGGCTCTTGAAATTTTCAATTCCCTGAATGCCTTACATACCCCCCAATCACCTTTCCAAGACGCTGTATGACCTCCAACGGGTTTACCTCTCCACCCATGAATGTAAGAATGTAAATTGTTTAACAGAGGGTCAAAGAGTTCACTGTGAATGAAACTGAGGCGTGAGTATAAACTTATGCAACGATAAACGTTCGTTCATCCTTCAGAGGTGAAGGTGACTCACTCGTGCAGCACTTAGGACTTTTACTGAGGAAATGTTTGGCCAGCAGGTGGTTTCTGCACTCCAATACGGAGAAAAACGGTGGAAGATGAGGAGTAGTTTGACGCAAACAGTCGTCAGCCTGGAGTCGATGTGTTCAGTACATCAGTCTTGAGAAATGTACTTTTCTCAAGACTGATATACTGAATATATCGACTACAGGCTGAGGACTGTTTACCTAAAACAATACCAAATGTTTGGTACTTTTTTTATAAAGTACCAAACATTTATAAAAAAATGTAAACGAAATTATGGGATCAAGATATTAGGTAACACAATATTTACTAGCTTCTTAATAGCTTACATAATTTACCATGAGACTAGCTGGTTACTGGTACCTGAATCAAAGGATCCTTCTTATTCCCGCGTTGGCTACATGTTACATACCCGTCGCTGATGTTGGCTACATGCTACATACCCGTCACTGATGTTGGCTACATGTTACATACCCTTCGCTGATGTTGGCTACATGTTACATACCCGTCGCTGATGTTGGCTACATGTTACATACCCTTCGCTGATGTTGGCTACATGTTACATACCCGTCACTGATGTTGGCTACACGTTACATACCCGTCACTGATGTTGGGTACATGTTACATACCCGTCACTGATGTTGGCTACACGTTACATACCCGTCGCTGATGTTGGCTACATGCTACATACCCGTCACTGATGTTGGCTACATGTTACATACCCGTCGTTGATGTTGGCTACATGCTACATACCCTTCGCTGATGTTGGCTACATGCTACATACCCGTCGCTGATGTTGGCTACATGCTACATACCCGTCGCTGATGTTGGCTACATGTTACATACCCGTCACTGATGTTGGCTACACGTTACATACCCGTCACTGATGTTGGCTACACGTTACATACCCGTCACTGATGTTGGCTACACGTTACATACCCGTCACTGATGTTGGCTACATGTTACATACCCGTCACTGATGTTGGCTACACGTTACATACCCGTCACTGATGTTGGCTACATGTTACATACCCGTCACTGATGTTGGCTACATGTTACATACCCGTCGCTGATGTTGGCTACATGTTACATACCCGTCGCTGATGTTGGCTACATGTTACATACCCGTCGCTGATGTTAGCTACATGTTACATACCCGTCGTTGATGTTGGCTACATGTTACATACCCGTCGTTGATGTTGGCTACACGTTACATACCCGTCGTTGATGTTGGCTACATGTTACATACCCGTCGTTGATGTTGGCTACATGTTACATACCCGTCACTGATGTTGGCTACATGTTACATACCCGTTACTGACGTTGGCTACATGTTACATACCCGTCGCTGACGGTGACTACATGTTACACACCCGTAGCTCATGTTGGCTACATGTTACATACCCGTCGCTCATGTTGGGTACACGTTACATACCCGTCGCTGATGTTGGCTACATGTTACATACCCGTCGCTGATGTTGGCTACATGTTACATACCCGTCGCTGATGTTGGCTACATGTTACATACCCGTCGCTGATGTTGGCTACATGTTACATACACGTCACTGACGTTGGCTACATGTTACATACCCGTCGCTGATGTTGGCTACATGTTACATACCCGTCACTGATGTTGGCTACATGTTACATACCCGTCACTGATGTTGGCTACATGTTACATACCCGTCGCTGATGTTGGCTACATGTTACATACCCGTCACTGACGTTGGCTACATGTTACATACCCGTCGCTGATGTTGGCTACATGTTACATACCCGTCACTGACGTTGGCTACATGTTACATACCCGTCACTGATGTTGGCTACATGTTACATACCCGTCACTGACGTTGGCTACATGTTACATACCCGTCGCTGATGTTAACCTACATGCTACATACCCGTCGTTGACGTTAGCTACACATGTTACATACCAGTCTCTGACCAGGACAACATTTTACTTATATTTGATCTTAATATATCTTTAAATTTTAATATAGTTCAGCATACACAATAAATCAATAGAAATAACTTTTTGTATATTATACATAATCAAAATACCACAGACCCCGTGGAATGACAGAAAATACCACAGACCCCGTGGAAGGACAGAAAATACCACAGACCCCGTGAAATGACAGAAAATACCACAGACCCCGTGGAATGACAGAAAATACCACAGACCCCGTGGAATGACAGAATATACCACAGACCCCGTGGAATGACATAAAATACCACAGACCCTGTGGAATGACAGAAAATACCACAGACCCCGTGGAATGACAGAATATACCACAGACCCCGTGGAATGACAGAATATACCACAGACCCCGTGGAATGACAATATACCAAGACGCCGTGAATGACAGAATATACCACAGACCCCGTGGAATGACAGAATATACCACAGACCCGTGGAATGACAGAATATACCAGACCCCGTGGAATGACAGAATATACCACAGACCCGTGGAATGACAGAATATACCACAGACCCGTGGAATGACAGAATATACCACAGACCCCGTGGAATGACAGAAAATACCACAGACCCCGTCTAATGACAGAATATACCAAAGACCCGTGGAATGACAGAAAATACCACATACTCCGTGGAATGACAGAATATACAACATACCCGTGGAATGACAGAATATACCAAGACCCCGTGGAATGACAGAATATACCACAGACCCGTGGAATGACAGAATATCCACAGACCCGTGGAATGACAGAAAATACCACAGACCCGTGGAATGACAGAACATTCCACAGACCCGTGGAATGACAGAAAATACCACAGACCTCGTGGAATGACAGAATATACCACAGACCCCGTGGAATGACAGAATATACCACAGACCCCGTGGAATGACAGAATATACCACAGACCCCGTGGAATGACAGAATATACCACAGACCTCGTGGAATGACAGAATATACCACAGACCCCGTGGAATGACAGAATATACCACAGACCCCGTGGAATGACAGAATATATCACAGACCCCGTGGAATGACAGAAAATACCACAGACCTCGTGGAATGACAGAATATACCACAGACCCCGTGGAATGACAAAATATATACCACAGACCTCGTGGAATGACAGAATATACCACAGACCCCATGGAATGACAGAATATACCACAGACCTCGTGGAATGACAGAATATACCACAGACCCCGTGGAATGACAGAATATACCACAGACCCCGTGGAATGACAGAATATACCACAGACCCCGTGGAATGACAGAATATACCACAGACCCCGTGGAATGACAGAATATACCACAGACCCCGTGGAATGACAGAATATACCACAGACCCCGTGGAATTACAGAATATACCACAGAACCCGTGGAATGACAGAAAATACCACATACCCCGTGGAATGACAGAATATACCACAGACCCCGTGGAATGACAGAATATACACAGACCCCGTGGAATGACAGAATATACCACAGACCCCGTGGAATGACAGAAATACCACAGACCCCGTGGAATGATAGAATATACCACAGACCCCGTGGAATGACTGAATATACCACAGACCCCGTGGAATGACAGAATATACCACAGACCCCGTGGAATGACAGAATATACCACAGACCCCGTGGAATGACAGAAAATACCACAGACCCCGTGGAATGACAGAATATACCACAGACCCCGTGGAATGACAGAATATACCAAAGACCCCGTGGAATGACAGAAATCTTCAAAAATTAATGGAAGATCCTGAAACATATTTAATAAGACGCTCAGCTAATGTAATCATTGATAATTATTAGATAACTGTACAAATACGAAACATAATTCGACAAGATAAATTGGTAGTTACTGAGTGATAAGTAAATTATAATTACACCCTCCTCTCCCCTCCAAAAAAGAGTCCCTTTTTCCTACACCTCTAACGCAGGATTTCTTTTGTTAGTTACCGGTGTCAAAGACACTTGTCAATAAACACGTGACCTGTTGTTATGTGTATGTGTGTGTGTGTGTGTGTGTGTGTGTGTGTGAAGGGGAAGGTAGGCGCCAGGTAGTCTCTCCTAGACCACCAGTCGTGGCGGCCACCAGTCTGTCGCCACACACACACTTCACCGGTATAAATACTGCCTCCGTCAGTCTATTTCTCTCAATTTATATGCACCAGAACACCAGTGAATATACACCGATGGGTATATATTTCAGTATATACACACTGATTGTTGGAGGGATATTCTTCCATAAAAACTTGCATCTGTGGTCACAGTTGTGGCCCATACTAACCTTTCTATGTCTAGATGAAGGAATCTAGTCAATAATTTCAGCATTAATAACTCATTACGATTGGAACCAGATATAAACATGTAAATAGTTCATGATGACTGTAACTTATTTAGTTATCAAAACTTTGCGACCCAGTCCCTGGACCCATTATGTACTTCTGTAATGTTGAGGTACAGTCCCTGGACCCATTATGTACCTCTGTAATCTTTTGACTCCACCCATAGGTATGGTATGAGGTACACCCCCCACCTCAGTGAGCATTGGTATGTTGGACTACCCACAGGATGGTATGGGGAACTCCACCCACAGGATTGGTATGGGTAACTACCACCCACAGGATTGGTATGGGGTAACTACACTCACAGGATGGGTATGGGTAACTCCACCCACAGGATGGTATGGGTAACTACCACCCACAGGATGGGTATGGGGTAACTCCACCCACAGGATTGGTATGGGGTAACTACCACCCACAGGATGGGTATGGGGTAACTACCACTCACAGGATGGGTATGGGTAACTACCACCCACAGGATGGGTATGGGGTAACAACCACCCACAGGATGGGTATGGGTAACTACCACCCACAGGATGGGTATGGGGTAACTACCACTCACAGGATGGGTATGGGGTAACTACCACCCACAGGATTGGTATGGGGTAACTACCACCCACAGGATGGGTATGGGGTAACTACCACCCACAGGATGGGTATGGGGTAACTACCACCCACAGAATGGGTATGGGGTAACTACAGCCCACAGGATGGGTATGGGGTAACTACCACCCACAGGATGGGTATGGGTAACTACCACCCACAGGATAGGTATGGGGTAACTACCACCACAGGATGGGTATGGGGTAACCCCTAACCACCACCACAGGATGGGTATGGGGAATACACTAACTCACCCACAGGATGGGTATGGGGGATAATGGGGTAACTACCACCCAAAGATGGGTATGGGTAACTAACCACTTTTACCCCAGGATGGGTATGGGTAACTCCACCCACAGGATGGGTATGGGTAACTACCACCCACAGGATGGGATGAGGGTAACTACCACCACAGAGGTATGGTAACTGATGGGTGGTACTTACCACCCACAGGATGGGATGGGTCATAATAAGTTTTAACCCAAACACAGCCTTCAATTTCCCGTGGTAAATACGTGAACTCAGTCTTAGCTGCCTTCTAATCCACCACATAACCTGGGACTCCAGGGTTAGTTAAGCTGGTGGCATGACCGATAAGGCTGGTGACTGAAGTGGTGAGATCTTGGCAGAATTGGTCAACATGTGGTGGTGCTTATATGATTAGACTCTTGACATCTCAATAACTGTCTTCCATTCCTGCCCTCTCCATCATCCCTCCACTCCACACACTTGTATCCACTACTCTTTAATCCACCATCCTTCCCACACCACTCTTCTGAAGACGACAAGATTCGTATTACCCCTTCCGTGGCTCCTCAACCTGCCCGCCCTACGCCTGCCCTATGCCCGCCCTACGCCGCCCTACGCCCGCCCTACGCCTGCCCTATGCCCACCCTACGCTCGCCCTACGCCCTACGCCCGCCCTACGCCCGCCCTACGCTTCACAAATAACAAATATTTTGAGTAGGTTTATTGGTTAGCGCAGCAGTAACTTTAATTAGATCACATACCTGAATGAAAGGGAGTAAACCAGCTGAGACAGATAGGATTAAGCTAATATGCTAAAATCTGGTGGGGATTTAACTTTGGAGTGGTTGGTGTATGTGTTCAATATACACATGAAAGAAGGGAAGGTGCCTAATATTGGCAGAGAGCATGCACAGTTTCCCTGTGTAAGGGGAAAAGACAGAGTGTGAGACTTAAAGGAAAATAAGCCTGTTGAGTATACCGGGTCAAGTATATGGTAGAATTATTATTGAAAATGTTCGGGAAAAAACTTTAAGATTGTAGAGGAAGGAGGAGGATTTAGGAAGAGTAGGTGTGTACTGTAGACCAAGTGTTTACATCGAAGCATATAACTGAACCGTACTTAAAGGTAAAGAACTTCTTGTCGCCTTTAGTGAGCTAGAAAAAAACATTATAGGGTGGATGCATGGGCATGCAAAGGCTATGTTACCTTTTATTTGGCCCATGTCACTCTCCAATATAAGCTGCCTCCCAACCAGCGAACCGGGTGCTAAGGGTTTAACGAAGCAACGTGGTTCACTTGTGGTAAGCATTGGCAGACTTGCCTACCCGTACGGTGCACTCTTTCTGGCTTCTGCTTTGCCATCTGTCACCGTGGTGTACACTATATATATTGTACATACCACTATATAGCAGGTGAAGGGAAATATACGTTATAGTCTGCTGCAGAGTTTTGTTTGCTTCATATTCCCATTACGACCAGGTCTCACAGGCCATTCATTACCTGTGTGCATAATAATGCAGGAGCAATGTGGCAGATGATAAAAATGTATGGAAATGTGGTATTATTAATAGCAGTAAAGAACTATTATGAGGAGACGTAAGGCTCAGGTTAATGTACGTATAAGAGAGGGGAACTAGTTGGCAGTAAAGGTCCCTCAGGGGGGAGGTTTCTTGAAGCCGGTGAGGAATTCCTGAGCAAAGGAATGGGACTTGCTCTCTTTTTCCTTAAACTGAACCTGATTGCTTCCCATTTCCCAGACACTGCACGTTCCTACGGGTTTAACTCTCCCCCTCATAAATATAATATTAATAATAAATTTTAGTCAGAACCAACACGAGGAAATAATTTACTGGACTTGGTTGTGTCAAACAAAGAATCTCTGATAAATGATCTTAAGGATAAAAAAAAAAAGCTTGGAGAAAGCGATCACAAATCACTGAGTTTCACTATTTAATTAAATTGCCCTAATAAAAATAAAGTTATGGTTCCCAATTTTTGTGGTGCAGATTATGAGACTAAGAGATTACGTGAGTAGACTTGAGACCACCTGGCTAGGAATTATCATATATTAATAATATTATTAATAGAGAATTAGATTAAATTATATGATCCTAAATGAACGAATAGATTAAAAAACTTACTTCAAAAAATTACCAGCGAATCAAATATATTCCAATTAAGAGGAAAGTTAAAAAGGAATAATGACAGAAAAGAGAGAATAGGAAACTGAGGTTGTCAGGGAATCAAAGACCAACCCCTCTCCAAGTGGGGCTCCTGGGCGTGGTGAAGAGGCTCTTGGTCTGAGGAATTAGACCTTTTGGTCTCCTTCCTCAAACCGAACCTAATTACCATCCAATCCCCCCTTCCCTATCCCATCCTTCCCATCCCCCTTTTCCCTTTCCTTCCCCTCCCAACCCTCCCTTTTCCCCATCCCGTTTGTAGCCTCTGGAGTCCTCCCCTCTGGCATTACGGTTTCTAGGTAGAGGGAAGTGTGCTGGGGTTCATCCCACTCTGTGGGGTCCCTTGGGAGTAGTGTAGTTGCCCTGGAATCTGGATCATCTGGAGGTGCCCTGCTCCCTTTCTGGATTTCCAGGAGGCAGGGCAGGGTGTCCTGCAGGTGAGAGGTGTGTTTCCGGAGGCTGCCTGTCGGTTCTGGGAGATGGCAGCCGAGGGAGGTATGCTTTGTCTGCCGAGGTAGCTTAGTAGATAGTGAGGTTGCTATCCCGGAGCACTGGTTTACTGGTGTATAGGGTAGGGTATGGCACGGGTTCCATGCAGCATCTGCACTGCTGGTGGTTTCGAGGTCCTCTTGGATGAAGGGAGGAACTTACAACCCTTCCATGTTTCCAGTAACTGTCCCTCCACTGTCCCTTTCTTTTTCTTTCCTAAAATAATAAGAAAGAAGTGCCACCTTCATGGAGTCTTCGTTCCATGACCCCCGTCCTCCTCCTCACAGGCCCCTTTTTGTTACCGCATCCTGTTTTGACCCAGCTTTGTTATTGGACCATTCTCCAGACTTTTCCCATACCCCTGTACCTTCTGCTGGTGATACTTCATCACCAGCTCCAGGTGTTGAGGCTCCGCCCATTTCTTTAGTGCTTATGCCTCTTGCACGCCTTTAACTATGCGTCCAACTTCCCTGAATACGATACGACGGTTTTCGGATCGCCCACCTGCCTCAGGTCTCGCCACCCGTGGTCCTGCTCCTAAACACTTACCCACTTACGCACCGTGTTTACAAGTACACAGTGGATCAAATTGTTTTCCCTACAACCGACATCTCCAACTGATTATCTTTCAGTCTATAGAATTGGTAAAGCTCTTTTACAACACGTTGACCAAAATATGTCCTTTCACACTCTTTGGAGCACATCGTTACAGTTCACCCTGCTTTTCATTGGGGGATGTTGCATCGTCTGCCGAGTGTTTTGCTTTTGTAGGGAGTGACTCTCGTGTGCAAGTTTGGTACTAATCCTCTAGGATTTTCCAAGTGTATATAATAATGTATCTCTCCCGCCTGCATTCAAGGGAGTACAGGTTTAGGAACATCGCCTGCTTAACCTTTGACTGCCATGAACTCCCGTCCTCCGTTTATATAGCAGGCCATCGTCTAGGGGTCCATAAAGTGGTCCCTACACCCCAACAGTGTCGAAATTGCTGGCGCTTTGGACATCCCGCTAAATACTGCAGTCTGCGGCAGAGTGCCCAGTCTGCAGTGCCATGGATCATGCCGATGCATTTTGCATTCTTCCCTCCACTTGTCTTAATTGCAATGAAACTCATCCTTTTTTCCCGCCGATGTCAGATCTATCTTAATGAACAAGAAATCCGTTGTCTTAAGGAGAGCGAAGGCCATACTTATGCTACGGCTGTCTCTCGGCTCTGCCTTTAGGGAAATCTTCCTCGTGTTCCTTATTCTCGAGTAGCTAGGAAACCTCCGACCTCCTCCCGCCTACCAGCTCCTCTGGTGCCATGTCTTCCTAGGTCACCCCAATCTCTAATTCTTTTGCGGCTTTACCCTCTAAACCCCCCCCCCTCCTTACCTATTCCTACTTCTACTTCTTCAACTCACCCCCTAGCTTCTCAGTTTTGAGGACTCGCATGCCTGCACCTTTTTCGCGCCTATCACCTTCGAAGCTGAACCTGTCTCCTAAGCCAAGTCTCTTCACATTCCTCAGTGCTATACAATTCCAACAGTTTTCTTTTCGCCTTGGTGCCTAGTTCTCACCCTTTCTAACTCTCATGAAGTTGGAGGTTCACCCCCATTGTGAGGTCCCCTCTTCTTCTGTTCTTCCCCAGACTCTTCCCCAGTCCCCTTCCAGGCTCCTTCCTCCTTCCACTGCAGGACTCTTCTATCCCCGCCGGCACATCTCTCCAGGTTCATACTCCCCTCCCCTCTCAGACCTCTTTGGTTCCCTCCATAGTCACCCCGATCTCTACTTACTCTACCTCACCTGTCTCTGAAGTCATGGTATCGGCACCTTCCTTGTCTGTTGAAACACTTGATGCTATCTCTGACTATATTGCAGAGACAAAACCCTCGGTGGACATCTGTGTGGCTCCTTCTACCCCTTCTTATTTTTCACAACCCTCGCAGCAATCTTTTCCTTCACAGCATTCTGATTCCACCTTGCTTACACGCTTTCCATTGCCTCCACACATTGACTTCACTGACCCTACTAGCCCGTAGATTTTATCACTTCTCATTGTTAGCATACCTGTCTTTGTGCATAATGACTTATTTACAATGGAATATTCGTGGCCTCATGGGTAATCGGGGAGAGCTCCAGGTGTTGCTTTCCCAGTTTCCCGAGTATGTGTGGGGCTACAAGAGCCTAAAGTTCTTTCAGCTGTTATCTGTCCCGTTTTGGGTTATGTGCTGTTGCATTCTTCTGATCCCTTTCCTGATGAAACTTTTAATGAGAGTGCACTTTATGTGTTTGTTGGAATACCATTTCAACAGGTCTTTATATGCTCTCAGCTGTATTATACTGCAGCCTGTATTTATTTGCACAGGTTGTAAAAGTTTGCTCTCTATAGCTCTCCCCTTCCAGTGCATTCTGTATCTCGGATGTTGCATTCCTAATCTCTTCTCTGTAGCCGCCCATCTTGTTGCTAGTTGATATTAAAGCTCATCATCATCTTTGGGGAGGGTCCCACTGTGACTCACGTGGTGATCAGTTGGAGACTCTTCTCACTTCTCATCCTCTTCATATTTTAAATACGGGGCTCCCACCTATTTTGACTTTCGCACTCAGTCTCTCTCCTGCATTGATCTTTCTATCTGTTCCTCGTCAATTGCTCTTGATTATGCTTGGTATTTTCTCCCGGATATGCACGACTGTGATCACTTTCCTATTATTCTTACTTCTACTGCATATTACCGACTGCCTTGTAGCCACTGTTGGTAATTTAGACGAACGAATTGGGACTTATACTCTCATCTTACCGCTTTTTGTGAGGACCCTTTTCGTCCTCTATTGGTGAGGTGGTGAACCAGTTTTCGACCTTAGTTTTGACTGCAGCATCACGTTCTATTCCTTAAGCCTCAGACAGGCATTCTCAGACATGCGTGCTTTGGTGGTCTCCTGCGTGTGCGTGTGCCGTGTAGTGCATTTGAAACGTGCTGCGTGGGGCCGTTATCGATATAATCGGACCGCAGATCTTCTTTTGGATTTTAAGCGAGATCGATATAATCGGACCGCAGATCGTCTTTTGGATTTTAAGCGAGCAAGGGCAGTTGCTCGCATCATATGCGATGCTAAGCGCACTTCTTGGCAGGACTACGCTTCTATTGTTATCTCGAATTCCCCTATGTGTGCAGTTTGGAAGAAGGTTGTGCAGCAAATACGCTCTGGACCCAGCTCCCGTTTTGCGGGTTGCTGGTGTTAGTGTTGCGGTCCCTGGACACGTTGATGTGCCAGGCAATGAACAGGCAGATGCTGCTGTGCGGTCAGTGGTACGTGATCTTCCTGTTTCCTATAGAGGTTTTCCGTTCAGGGATTATTTTACAGTCATCTCTGTCCGTCTTTGCAGCCGTTGGCAACAATGGTGGTCAGACATGTACCATAACAAACTGCATTCTATTAAACCGCTTTTAGGTTTGCGGCCATATTCTTACCACTGCTGCCGTGCTCGGGAGACTGCGCTCTCCCGTCTCCACATTGGCCATACTCGCATTACCCATGGGTATCTCATGGAACGACACTCTATTCCTCTCTGTGAGGTTTGCCGGGTCCCTATTTCGGTTCTTCACTTTCTTGTGGATTGCCGGGTTTACCAGCGAGCTCGCAGGATTTACTCCATCGACGACGACGCCTATCGCTATTACTTTATCTTCTCTTCTTGCAGACGGCCCTACGGTCACTTTTTTATTTTTTGTCAGCAACTGCTTTACTATACGAACTTTGACACATAGCCCTTAGCGTCCCTTCCAGCCCTTTTCTCCCCTCACCTCTGATCCCCTCTCCACCTAGCTGTTTATAGACCCAGCACTGTTTTCTGCCCTGCAGTGCTGCATGACCCTTGTTGGTTTAGCGCTTTATTTGATTATAAAAATATAACAAAGACCAACCCAGAAGTTCATTTCAGATATATAGAAGTAGGCTTAGGGAAAAGATAAACCCCGTTAAATGTAACTCAGGTTAGCTTACTGTTAGTGACATAGAAATGTCACTTAACAGTTTTTGAGGACTTATTTCCTCTATTTTTGCACAAGAAGATACAAATAAAATCCCAGAGAACAATAATTATACAAGTTAGGACGAGAAAAAGCTAGCAATATCAAAGTCACTACTGACATGGTATCCAAACTTGATAGACTGAAATGAAACAAGTCAACGGGACCTGATGTTGTTTCCAAGTGTTCTTTAAGGATGTGAGGAGCTTAGTAACCATATTAGGTTCTTCAACATCACTCAAGTGGGTACCCTATTGTAAGTGGAACATGGCAAATGAGATACGTCCTTAGCTGCAAATTATAGACCAATTCGCCTAACCTCAACTGAGGGAAAGTTGAAGAATCAGTAACTCTTGATGAAATTAGAAACCACCGTGAAATATATAATTTTATCAACGAATTTAGCATGGTTTTACAAAGGGACGTTTTTGTCTTACGAATTTACTAACCATTTTCACTACGGTATTCGAGGTGAAGACCACAATAAAGAATACGATATTGTGTATATGGACTTTAGAACGGTTTTTGACAGAGTTCCACACAGGGGACTGATAAAACAAAGCAATGGTTTGGTCAGGTAAGGTTTGTCAAGAAACAAGACCCGCCACCGGAGCTTTTCGTCATCTGACCGAGGCCTTCCACTGGCTTATCGGTCTACCCCTTTAAAAATTATGGAATTAGATTCATATGATTAACAAATAACGGCTCCTGACAAAGGAAGAACTACAAAGGCAGATAGAAAAATGTTTGCACCCATTATTCTGCCTAACAAAAATACATGATATCTGGCTGTTCTGGCCTCTGAATAAGTATTGGGAGGATAGTGTTTCGATACAGATGATGATGGTAATGTGATGAAAGTTGTTCCCCGACGGAATTCTATGTGGTGCCTTAATATTAGGCTTGGTGATTACGTCGGAATTAACCATTGAACAATATTCAGTATAAATGAATGGTTCAGAGAACTGACAAGTGATAAATTAGACACTTGTGCAACACTTGGGTATCTATATTGAGGAAACGTTTCACCACACAGTGGCTTCATCAGTCATACAAAGGAGAATGGTGAAGAACAGGAGGAGTTTGAGGTAATCAGTCCCTCAGTCTTGAGTCGCTGTAATCAGGTTAGTCATGACCTACTTCCACATGTAGATTTGTTCACTGTGATATCACCTACGACTGCTTCACTTCCCTGTCTGCGGTATATAAGTCACTTCGCACATATGCTGTATTCTTTTCAAGATTGATGGACTGATTACCTCGACTCAAGACTGAGGGACTGATTACCTCAAACTCCTGATCTCCACCACTCTTCTTTGTATATGACTGATGAAGCCACTGAGTGGAACACGTTTCCGCAATAAAGATAACTCAGTGTTACACATGTGTCTACTTTTTTCCAACCATGTCTACTTACCCACCTTCCTCGATTCTCTTTCTTATTCTCTACATTTCTTCCCCTTCCATCTAATGCCTAATTTCTCGACCCCTTCCCCTTCTCTTTCGCTCAATTGTCCATTTCTTCCCTTCCTCCACTATTCCTCTTCCTCCCCCAGTTCTCCTCTTCCTCCCCCTTCTGAGTTATGGCCACAGCCAACACCAACACACTCGTCAGTGTTTTAAACTTAAACCTCTCATTACTTGTGTTGCGGGGTTGGGGAGGGAAAACATGAGAGGGAGGGCATAGAAGGGGTGTATTGAAGGGAAGGAAGAGGGGGCGTGGGGAATCTGGGATTGAAGGGAGGATGGGGACCAAATTCGAGTGGCCAAAAACCCCCCAGGAGGACCAGGAAGAGTTGAGGCCCCCGTAGGACCCCCAGACCAAATTCAGTGGCCAAAAACCCCCAGGAGGACCAGGAAGAGTTGAGGCCCCTAGGACCCCCAGACCAATTTCGAGTGGCCAAAAACCCCCAGGAGGACCAGGAAGAGTTGAGGCCCCAGTAGGACCCCCAGACCAAATTCGAGTGGCCAAAAACCCCCAGGAGGACCAGGAAGAGTTGAGGCCCCGTAGGACCCCCAGACCAAATTCGAGTGGCCAAAAACCCCCAGGAGGACCAGGAAGAGTTGAGGCCCCATAGGACCCCCAGACCAAATTCGAGTGGCCAAAAACCCCCAGGAGGACCAGGAAGGTTGAGGCCCCCATAGGACCCCCAGACCAAATTCGAGTGGCCAAAAACCCCCAGGAGGACCAGGAAGAGTTGAGGCCCCCGTAGGACCCCAGACCAAATTCGAGTGGCCAAAACCCCCCAGGAGGACCAGGAAGAGTTGAGGCCCCATAGGACCCCAGACCAAATTCGAGTAGCCAAACCCCAGGAGGACCAGGAAGGTTGGCCCAGACCCCCAGACCAAATCGGCCAACCCCAGGAGGCCAGGAAGTGAGCCCTGGACCCCGACCAAATTCGCCAAACCCCAGGAGGACGGAAGAGTTGGGCCCTAGGACCCAGACCAAATTGGGCCACCCAGGAGGACCGGAAAGTTGAGGCCCCGGACCCCAGCAAATTCGGGCAAAACCCCCAGGAGGACCAGGAAAGTTGAGGCCCCCATGGACCCCCAGACCAAATTCCAGAGCCAAAACCCCAGGAGGACCAGGAAGAGTTGAGGCCCATGGACCCCCAGGACCAGGATCGAGTGCAAAGACCCCCAGGAGGACCAGGAAGAGTTGGGCCTGGACCCCCAGACCAAATAGTGGCCAAACCCCCAGAGGACCAAGAGTTGAGGCCCCAAGACCCCAGACCAGTGAGTGGAACCCCCAGGAGGACCAGAAGATTGAGGCCAAACCCCAGACCAAATTGAGGCCAAGACCCCCAGAGGACCAGAAGGATGGCCCCAGACCCCCAGGCCAAATTAGGCCAAGAACCCCCAGCAGAGGACCAGGAAAAGCTAGGAGGCCGATGGGCCCCCAGACCAAATTCAGTGGCCAAAAACCCCCAGGAGGACCAGGAAAGTTGAGGCCCCTAGGACCCCCCAGACCAAATTCAGGGCCAAAACCCCCAGGAGGACCAGGAAGAGTTGAGGCCCCATAGGACCCCCAGACCAAATTCAGGAGCCCAAAGACCCCCAGGAGGACCAGGCCAGTAAGAGGGCCCCAAGGACCCCAGACAAATTGAGGCCAAGACCCCCAGGAGGACCGGAAAGTTGAGGCCCCAGAGGACCCAGACCAAATTCGAGCCAAAACCCAGGAACCAGGAAGGAGTTGAGGCCCCCAGGACCCCCAGACCAAATTCGAAGGCAAAACCCCCAGGAGGACCAGGAAGAGTTGAGGCCCCATAGACCGACCCAGACCAAAGACCCAGGGCCAGAAAGCCAGAGGCCAGGAACTGAGCCCAAGGACCACCCAGACCAGAATTCAGGCCCAAGACCCCCAGAGGACCAAAAGGAGGGAGCCCCATGGACCCCCAGAAATTCGTGGCCAAAAACCCCAGGAGGACCAGGAAGAGTTGGGCCCCATAGGACCCCCAGACCAAATTCAGTGGCCAAAAACCCCAGGACCAGGAAGAGTTGAGGCCCCATAGGACCCCAGACCAAATTCGATGGCCAAACCCCCAGGAGGACCAGGAAGGTTGAGGCCCCCATAGGACCCCCAGACCAAATTCGAGCCAAAACCCCCAGGAGGACAGAAGGAGAGGAGGCCCAGCCAACTGGCCAAACCCCCAGAGACCAAAGTGAGGCCCAATAGGCCCCCAGACCAACGGCAAAAACCCCAGGAGGACCAGGAAGATTGAGGCCCATAGGACCCCAGACCAAATTCGAATGCCAAAACCCCAGGAGGACCAGGAAGAGTTGAGGCCCCATGGACCCAGACCAAATTCAGCAAAACCCCCAGGAGGACCAGGAGAGTTGAGGCCCCATAGGACCCCAGACCAAATTCAGCCAAACCCCCAGGAGGACAGGAAGGTTGAGGCCCCCTAGGACCCAGACCAATTCATGGCAAAACCCAGGAGGACCAGGAAGTTGGGCCTAGGCCCCCAGACCAAATTCAGCCAAACCCCCAGGAGGACCAGGAAAGTTGGGCCCCATAGGACCCCAGACCAAATCAGCCAAAAACCCCAGGAGGACCAGGAAGAGTTGAGGCCCATAGGACCCCCGCCAAATGATGCCAACCCCAGGAGGACCAGGAAGAGTTGAGGCCCCTGGACCCAGACCAATATGCCAAACCCCCAGGAGGACCAGGAAGGTTGGGCCCCTAGGCCCCCAGACCAAATTCAGGGCCAAACCCCCAGGAGGACCAGGAAGGTTGGGCCCCTGGACCCAGCCAACGGCCAAAAACCCCAGGAGGAAGAGGG
>WNWK01015918.1:0-46365 GCA_009830355.1 Cherax destructor | reverse complement strand
CCTGGTTGATCAGGCTCTGGTCCAACATGAGGCCTGGTCACAGACCGGGCCGTGGGGCGTTGACCCCTGGAATTCTCTCCAGGTAAAGCCCAGGTAGTGTCTCCCTACGTATTTGTGTAAATATTTTGTAGCGATTAGAGTGAATGGTTTGTTGTGAGTTGTTTTGAAGCCTTTATGTTTTGGGATTAATGTAAGGCTTTTATGTTGTGTAGTGACTGCTAGTGATCAGTTGGTCTTTTTTGTGAGAGACTATAATGTTTTTGGCTCGGGTTTTGGAATGTTGTATGTTGACATGTATTGTTGTTGGTACAAGAAATTTTTGGGTGTAATAACCTTGTGTGGTGACAAAGGTTGGACGGGAAGATGGTAACAATATTATTTTGGGTCGTTTAGATGTGTTGCACTTTAGTTTTTATTGTGCAGATTTCATCTATATTTTTGGGTGTTGGAGTTACAATATGTTTGTTGTAAGTTGATAAGGGAAAATGTATTACATTGTCATTCATAAATAAATAAATAAAAAAAACCACCTTTTGGTGTCTGATACTTGATTTTCATGTTTGCTCTTGTCTAATGTTAGGATGACAAAATGTTTTTTTGGTCTATGATGTTGTTCTTTAACATTGTTAAAGTAAATTTAAGTTTTGAGTGTGTTCATGTTTTCTATGTAAATTTTGTTTTGGATTTTGTTGTATTCGATTCAGTGTATGTTATAATGTATGTAAGTTTATGTTTAATAAAATATAAAAAATACTTTATAATTTGTTCATGATTGCAACCATGTATAAACGTAAGTAAATTTACTTACTTACATGATTCATTACCTTTGAAACTTGTGAGTTCATTACCTTTGTACCTTGTTCAGCTATCAAAACTTTGGGGCCCAGTCTGTGGACCCATTATGTACCTCTGTAACTTGTCATGATTGTGACCATCTGAGTTCATTACCTTTGTAACTTGCTCAGCTATCAAAACTTTGAGGTCCAGTCCCTGGACCCATTATGTACCTCTGTAATCTTTTCACTACCGCCCACAGGATGGGTATGGGGTGCATAATCAAGATATTAAACTAAACTTCTAGAGCATAAAGCACCTTGTCGTAGTGGTCCAGTAGTTGGGACAGGAATGGAATGACTACAACACACACCATGGGCATGGAATGACTATCACTCACCCAATGGGCATTCAAATTCAAATTCAAATTCAAATCCTTTATTTCATGTAATACAAGGTGGGGGGTACTTATAGTTATACATTAAAGTTGATATTACAAGATGGCCAATAATATGCCTAGGTATGCCTAGGCTTTTCAGTGATCTTATGATAGGTCTTACTCAATAGCTATACAATGGATATACAGATTGTAAGGTTAGGTTTACAAAATTTAGGTACTGGAATTTAAACATTGAGAATTTAACAATTAGTATAAAAAGTTAGCAATTAGTTTATATATTAATGATAAAGGTGATATATTGGCATAATATAGATTCTATATTGGAGTATCTTAGGCAAACTTATGACTAGCTTAAGTATTATGGAGCAATAGTTGTATTAGAATTTTGGTTGGAACTGTGCAAATTAAGGGAATCACAGATATCAATAAGTGTATTTTGCTGTGGTTAGTAATGTGCAAATTAAGGAGAATCACAGATATCAATAAGTGTATTTTGCTGTGGATATGTGCAAGATAAAGTAGTTTTCGTATGGTTAACTACCGGTTGGGTGCGTAAGTGAGATAAGATGTTTTTTAACGGTGCTTTTGAAAATGGAGGTTGTGTCTGCAGTTCTAGAGTTTTCAGGCAGGGAGTTCAGATTTTAGGCCCTTTTATGCGCATTGAATTTTTGTATAGATTTAGTCGGACACGAGGAATGTCAAAGAGATGTTTATGTCTGGTATTATGTCTATGGGTCCTGTCACAACTGTCAAGAAAGTGTTTTAGCTCAGGGTTAAAGTTGGAATTAATGGTTCTATAAATGTAGATAGCAGAGTAGTAAGTATGGATGTTCTGGACAGTGAGTAGGTTTAGGTCTTTGAAGAGTGGGGGTGTGCTGCTAGCGTTGGATTGTGTGATAATTCTTACTGCGGCTTTTTGTTGGGTTATTATTGGCTTTAGGTGGGTAATTGCTGTTGATCCCCATGCACAAATGGCATATGTGAGGTAGGGATAGATGAGTGAGTAGTATAGTGTGAGTAGGGCTGATTGTGGTACATAATACCGTATCTTAGAGAGGATCCCCACAGTTTTGGACACTTTCTTTGTTATATGTTGGATATGGGTGCTGAATTTCAGGCTGCTGTCAAGGTGAAGGCCCAGGAACTTGCCCTCGTTATGTCTAGCAATAGGTGTAGAGTTGATCTTAATGTTTAATTGTGGATCATCTGTTCTGTTGCCAAACATAATATAGAAGGTCTTATCAGTGTTGAGTGTAAGTTTATTGGCAGTCATCCATGTTGCTATTTTTATTAATTCGTCGTTAACAATGGTGTTAAGCGTGGCAAGGTTTGTGTGGGAGATGACATAAGTTGTATCGTCAGCAAAAGTATTGGTTTCAAGTGTTGTGATACATTGGGAAGATCATTGATGTATAAGAGGAAGAGCAGGGACCAAGGACACTTCCTGCGTACGCCGGTGTCTAGTGGTAGTGTCGTGGAGGATGTGTCTTTAATAGTGACATACTGGTACCTATTAGTGAGGTAGGATTTGAGGTATGCTAGTGCATGACCTCTTATTCCATAGTGGTCAAGTTTGTGGAGTAGGATGCCGTGGTTTACTGTGTCAAAAGCTTTCCTTAAGTCAATAAAAGTCCTAGTGGATATTCCTTATTTTCAAGTGCTGTGTAAAGCAGGTCTATCATTTTACTATTGCATCGTTAGTGCTTTTATTTTTCCTGAAGCCAAATTGGCAGGGGTTGAGTATGCTTTGTGTAGTTATAAACGAGTATAATCTCTTGTGCACAAGTTTCTCGAATATTTTGGATAGCAATGGTAGATTTGATATAGGCCTATAGTTATTTACGTCTGTAGGGTCACCACCTTTGTGTATTGGTGTAACCCTTGCTGTTTTGAGTAGTGTTGGGAAGGTGCTAGATTCTAATGATTTGTTAAAAGTAAAGAAATAGGATATGAAAGGACATGAGCTGCTCGTTTGTATATTAAGGGTGGAACTTGAGACAGATGTCCTGATTTATTTTTAAGTGACTTGATTATCATGGAGACTTCAGTGGGTTCTGTAGGTGCAAGATATAAGGAGGATGGGAAATTCCCATCTAGGTAATCACTTGCTCGGCATTGGTATCTGGAATTTTACTGGCAAGATTTGATCCTATAGTTGAGAAGAAGTCATTTATCTTGTTTACTGTATCAATAGGCTGTAGTGGTGTTTCGTTTGGTTTAGTTAGGACAATATCCCCATTTTTTTCTGTTTGTGGTGCCATAATCTGTGAGAGTGTTTTCCAGGTCTTTTTATATCTCCTCTTGTTTCAGTGAATCTGCTGGAGTAGTACAATTGTTTGGCTTTTTTATTAGTTTGGTGAGAACTGATGAATAGTGTTTAACAAACTCCTTATGTATGAATCCCCGTCTATATTGCTTCTCATATTGATGTTTCTTGTTAATGGATTTTAGTAAGTTGTTAGTTAGCCATGGGCAGCCTAACCGTTTATTCGTAATCTGTTTCATTTTTATAGGACAATGTTTGTTGTATAGTCTATGTAATTTATTAAGAAAGGTGTCTGTCCACTCATCGATACCCTTGGCATTTGGGAATTGTAGCCCAATCAACTGTGTCTAGCTCTGTTGTGAAGTTATTTATTGAAGCTTGGTCATGGAGTCGGAATGAAACTTTGGTGTATTCTAGGGGCGGTTTACTAATGTTTGTTAAGAGGAAGGTGGGGTAGTGGTCTGTGGTGCTGTCTGTTATTATCCCCGATTTAAGGGGGGCTAGGATATTGGTCCATATATGGTCGATTATGGTTGCACTCGTATCGGTAAGTCTAGTTGGTTTGGTTATTGTTGGTATGAGAAGTGTGTTGTTCATATTGTTGATGAAATCGGTTACTGGCTGGTCATCTGGTAGGCCAAGGTTGATGTTGAAGTCTCCAGCTAAGATAAGGTGGTGTTTGTTCAATTGGTTGGTAAACCTTAAGGGCTAGTTTTTGTTTCCCTCTACTGCCCCCCTTAGGTTGCTGACCTGATCCATTGTTTTTTTTTAACTTTATGATGAATGTATTTTATACACTTGTTTGTTCTCATGGGCCCCCAAGAGCCTTGCCCATGTTGAAAGAGTGAATTTCAGTTCCTAAAGGGGGGAAAACCCTATTACGGTAACTAGGAATCCCAGGGCGTCTTTTTACTCTTGGGCTTAGCGCTCTTTTCCCCAAGGGGAATGCCTGCGATTTTAACCCCTTGCCAGAACTGCCCCTCCAAGGTGATTTATGCTACGATAGTTCACCAAAAAAATTTCCCCCTTTCCTTTTACTTATATGACATCAAAACTTTAAAAAGTTGCTGGAAAGGTTTACAAGAGTCTACTTATTTTTTTGGTCGTGTGGACAGTATGCTGGTCTTGGGGGGCCCCCGGGTTTTTTGGGGACAGTACCCCGGTTTTGGGGGTTGCAGTATGCTGGGGTGGTGCAGATGCTGGTTTTTTTTAAAATATGCTGGTTTGGGTTTTTTAACATGCTGGTCTTATGGTACAATGCTGGTCTTGTGGTACAGTATGCTTTGTGGCCCCAGAATGCTGGTCTTGTGGCCCCAGTATGCTGGTGTTTGGACAGTTGGTCTTGTGGTACAGTATGCTGGTTTTTTTGGACAGTATGCTGGTTTGTGGTACAGTATGCGGGTTTTTGGGGGAGTATGCTGGGGTTTGGTACAGTATGCTGGTCTTGTGGTACAATGCTGGTCTTGTGGCCAGTATGGGGGTTTTGGGGGTTACTTTTATGCTGGTCTTTCATTCAGATGAGGACATTAGGGGCACTCCAGGATGATTTGAATAGACTGATGCAGTGGTCGGAGAAGTGGCAGATGCAGTTTAAAAACAAATGCAAAGTTCTAAATGTTGGGCAGGAAATAACCATGCCACATAAAGCTAAATAATGTAATCTTTACTTGTTTTTTGGAGAAAAGGTTTGGGGAGTTGGGGTTGGTAGTAATCAAAAAGGACAACAGTGCTTAAGTGTTCGAAAAAAAACCAAACAGAATCCTTCCATATCAAGAAGTATAAATAATAGAAGTCCTCAGGTTGTTCTTCAACTCTATATTTTGGTTAGGCCTCATTTAATTATTTATGCTGAAAGTTCTGGTCCCGTATTACAGAATGGAAAAAAAACCCCGGGAAAACGAAAAAAGGAGGATGAAAAGTTGCCCCAGAAAATTTCCCCCTAGGGGGATAGACAAAAGGGCCCTGAATCTGCCCCCCCAAAAGGAAGAATTGGGGATAGAAATGAAAAAGGGAAAAAAAAAAAGGGGGATGAAAAGGCGTTGCCAAAGGGGAATAAAGAAAGGGGTTTAAATTTTGGAAAAGTTCAATTAAGGAAGGATATAAAACCCCCGGGGTTTGGTAATGGGGTTGGGATGGAACAAATGGCCTCTTCTAAATTTGTTTTGGTGGAGTAAATCATGGGTGGGTGGGTTTATTTGGTGTTTCTTTTCCAGGTCAGTAGCTGTACTAATTCCTTAAGGGAAAATCCCCCAAGGGGGTCGGCTGACGGGTGGTCGGCTGAAATTATATGAGTGGGTGCGGTTGGGTGTGATTGGGGCCCAAAATTTTTTTTAACCAGTCAGATGGTGATCCCCCTTGTGACTAAAAACCGGGGCCTGGGGGTCGGATTGGCGCCTTGGAATTTTTGGACCGCCCCGGGGCCCAGGGCCCAAGCAGTGTTTTTCTTTTTTTTTTCTTTTTCCCCAAAGGTTTTTGGGGCCCGTGGTGCGACCCGGGGGCAAAAAGTGGTTAAAAGGTAAAAAATGCTGGTTTTTTTGGGGGCGGGTTATGGGGGTTTTGGGGGGTTGGGGTCTTCTACCTTTTTTGGTGCAGTATGCTGGTCTTGTGGTAAAATATGCTGGTCTTGTGGTGCAGTATGCTGGTCTTGTGGTGCAGTATGCTGGTCTTGTGGTGCAGTATGCGTGTCTTGTGGTGCAGTGTGCTGGTCTGGTGGTACTGCATTTTTGGTCTTGTGGACAGTATGCTGGTTTGGGGTGGTGCATGCTGGTCTTGTGGAAAACATGCGGTTTGGGGAAACCAAAGTACCCCGGGTCTTGGGGTTGCATATTGGTTTTGGGGGTTCCTATTTTTGGTCTTGTGGTACAGTATGCTGGTCTTGGGTTTTATAGTATGCTGGTAAAATGGACAGCATACTGGTCTTGTGGTACAGATGCTGGTCTTGTGGTGATTATGCTGGTCTTGTGGAAAAAGTATGCTGGTTTGGGGTGGTGCAGTATGCTGGTAGGAAGTAGGGGCAGTTGCCAGCTTCAGGAACCCCCGAATGTCTAGAAAATGCGGAAAAATTTCCCTAATCATAATATGTTTGTTCTCTAGGCAAAAAGCCTTGCCCATTTTAAAAAGGTGAAATTCGGGTTTCCCAAAGGAGCAAGGCAAAATTTTATTGTTAACCCCGGGGAAACCCAGGGGTCAAAAGGGTCCTTTCAGTGGCTCAGCCCTTTTCAGAGGGGGAAAACCGTATCCTGGGTACGAGTCCTAGCTATGAGGAGTTGGGGTGGGTGTTAGGGGTGTTTGGTCGTGGGTGTAGGTGTGCATGTTGGCTTGAGTGTGGGTATGTTTTGGGGGGGTTTTTTAGGTGTGTGTGTGTGTGTGTGTTTGTCCCCCCCTAGTTGTACTCCCCCTAGTTTGGTTGCGGGGTCGATTCAAGTCCTGGCCCCGCCCTTTTTTATTGGCCGCTACTGGGGACTCTCCCTGGGGCCTGAGCTTTTTTACCTCTTCTTAAACATGTATGGAACCTGCCCCACCCCATTGCTTCAAAAATTCCACTTCCCGACCATTCTTGCGGAATTTTAAAATCCCTTTTCATCTGAGTCTTCAACTTTTTTCCCCCCTTCCTTGTCCCATCTCTAACATTCTGTCTCTGTCCACCTTGTCAATTCCTCTCGGTATCTTATATGTCGTTATCATGTCCCCCTATTTCTCCTGTCCTCCGGGGGTCGTCAGGTCGATTTCCCTTAACCTCTCCTCGTAGGACCCCCTTGCCCCGGGACTGGTCTTGTTGAAACCCTTTTTGCACTTTCTTGCTTCTTTACATGCTTGGCTAAAAGGGGGGGTTCCCCAAACTGGTGCTGCATACTCTAGTGGGGGAACGTCCCCCATTTACGGCCCCCCCTGAACGTTTTTTTATTAAGATGTCGGAATGTTGTTCTTAGGTTTGCATGCTGCAGCAGTTATTTGGTTGATGTGCCCCCCAGGAGATGTGTGGGGTGTTATACCACCCCAAGATCTTTTTTTTTGTTTGGGGGTTTTGTAGTCTCTGGCCTCCTAGACTGTCCCCCCGGGGTTTTTTTCCCCCTTCCCCCAAAACCTTCATGTTTTGGCATTTGGGGGGGGTTGGGGCCCGGGCCCCAATTGCTGGACCAGGCTTGCAGCCTCCCCAGATCCCGATTCTGCCTGGTCCTCGCCGGGGTTGGGGAATTCTTCTCAAATTTCACATCATCTCAAACAAAAAACCTGGTCTATTCCTTCCGTCGGGGTTTTTCACAAATACCAGAAACAGCACCGGTCCTAGGACTAACCCCCCTGGGAAACCCCCCACTCGTCACCGGCCCCCACTGGGGACACCTCGCCACGTACCATGACTCGCTGCTGTCTTCCTGACAGGCCTTTTTGATCCATTGGGTTTCCCTGTTACCCTGCCGGGTTTCCCCCTGCACTAATCTCTTGTGTGGAACATGTCAAACACCTTTTTACAGTCCAAAAATATGCAATCTACCCCCCCTCTCTCTTCTTGTCTTACTGTTTTCACACTGTGTAGAACTCCTAGGTTTGTGACACAAACCCCAAAGTTTTGGGGTTTGTTGATGCCTTCCCCTTTTAGGTGTCCCCCCTTCTCCTGAAAACTTCTCCATGACCTTGCATACTATACATGCCCCGTAGTTTTGTAGCCTCTTCTTTTTCCTTTTAGTTGTGTGTTTTTCCAGCACCTGATGGTGACCCTACCTTTCCCTTTTCTGGGGCCCTTTCCCTTCCCCTGTAAAATTTTGAATCTCATGTTGAGTTCCTCACACATTTCTGTTTCTTGTGACCCCCCCCTTTTCCCCTTCCCACCCTTTTATCACCTGGCCCTTTGGGGCTGTTGTTCTCTTGATGTGGCTGTACAACAGTTTTGGGCCCCTTTTGGTTTCCTGCTATGACATTCTCATTGTCTTTGGGCCTCCCTTTTGATCTGTCCCATTTCGGGGTCTACGACTGCTCTCCTTACTCTCCTGGGTTTTTGCCTTTTTTCCCTTTTCCCCCTTCCCTTGCACATTTGGGTTTTTTGGTTCCCCCCCCCTTTGGGGAACCATGGGCTCATCCTGGCTTCTCCTGTTACCCTTGGGGGTAAACCTCTCCCCCCTTTTTGCAAATTGTTGTCATATATTCCTTCATCTCGTTTTTTGGGGTTCCCTGTGTGTGTGTGTGTGTGTGTGTGTGAGTGTAGGTATGGATGTGGGGTAGGTGTTTGGGGGTGGGTCTAGGGGGGTGGGGCGTGTGTGGAATTTTTGGGTGGGAAAAGGGCAGGTGTGGGCGGGAATATGTGGGGGAGGGGTGTGGGGGGGGGGGGTGTAAAAGGGTTTGGGGGGTGGGGTGTGGGTGGGTTTGGGGGTTTGGGGGTGTGGATGTTGGTGTGAGTGAGGGTGGGGTGGGGGGGGGTTGGGTGAGCGTGGGTTTTGGGTGGGTGGGAAAAGGATGAAAGGGGGGGAGGTGTGGGGTAGGTGGGGGGTGGATGACCCACTTTTTAAAATAACATGCAGCTTTTTGGGAAATTTAGGGTCAGTGTTTGTGGAGGTAACCCAAAAGGGGAAGGAAGGAAAAAAATGGGGTATTGGGAGAAGAGTTGGGAGTGGTGTTTATAATGTAAACAATGTGGGGGAACGATCTTAACTATGCAAGCCCGGGGGGGAAAACTTTTCTCAAACCCCTTTACCTTCTCACCGTCATCAGGATATGCAAAGTTGCAAGGCAACAACTGAAAAGGGGGAAGGGGTTTTTCCCCGGGACCCGGGGGCGGGTTTGTCCCGACGCAGCCCCCGGAATGTGGAACAGTTTGGGCCCCCCCTCCCCATCCACCCTTTTTGGGGTGGAGGGCTTTAAAAAAAAAGGTTTTGAAAAGAAAAAAGTAGCCAGCCCCATGTTTTCCCCCAGCCGCTTCGAACAGATCGGCGGAAAAAAAAATGCGTTTCTCAGTGGATAATATACATATGGATTATTTTTTTTAACCTTTTTAAAAAATAAAGGGGAAAGGGGCCCCTTCCCAAAAAGCATCCCAAAACCTATCCTCCCCCCCACAACAGCATCTCCCCCCTGCACATCCTCTCCCCGCAACAGCATCTCCCTCCCCACATCCTCTCCCCCCAACAGCATCTCCACTCCTGCACACCCTCCCCCCAAACCACCCAAAACCCCCCCAAACCCCCCCTCCCCATCCTCTCCCCGCAACAACATCCCCACCCCCTGCACATCCCTCCCCCGCATCCCCACTCCTGCATCCCCCTCCCCCGCAAAAATCTCCACCCCCTGCACATCCTCTCCCCCCGCAAAAACCTTCCCCTCCTGCACATCCTCTCCCCGCAACAACATCCCCACTCCTGCATCCTCCCCCGCAACAACATTTCCACTCCCAATCCTCTCCCGCAACAGCTTTTCCCCCCTCCTGCACATCCTCCCCCCAACAACATCCCCCACTCCTGAAAACCTTTCCCCGCAAAAACATCTCCACTCCCGCCCCCCCCCCCGCAACAGCATCTCCACCCTGCACATCCTCCCCCCCGCAACACCATCTCCATTTTCACACCTTCCCCCCCCAACAACATCCCCCTCCTGAAAACCCCCCCCCCAAACAACATTTCCCTCCTCCCCCCCTCTCCCACCCAAAAGCATCTCCACTCCCCCCCTCCTCTCCCTCGCAACAACATCTCCACCCCCCCATCCTCTCCCCCGAACAACATCCCCCTCCTGCACATCCTCCCCCCCAAACAACATCTCCACCCCCTGCACCCCCCCCCCCCCAAACATCCCCCTCCTGAAAACTCTCCCCCCCAACAACATCTCCACTCCTCCCCCATCCTCTCCCATCCAAAGCATCTCCCCCCCCTGCACCATCCCCCCGGCAACAACATCTCCACTCCTGAAATCCCCCCCCCGCAACAACATCTCCACTCCCCTCCCCCCCCGCAACAGCATCTCCACTCCCACATCCCCCCCCGCAACAACTTCCCCCCCCTGAAATCCTCTCCCCCAACAACATCTCCACCCCCCCCACATCCCCCCCCCCGCAACAATTTTCCCTCCTGCACATCTCCCGCGCAACAACATCTCCCCCTCCCCTCCCCCCCCCAGCCATTCCCCCCCTGAAATCCTCTCCCCCAAATAGCATCTCCACTCCTGCACATCTCCCCGCAAAAACCCCCACCCTGCACATCCTCTCCCCCAACAGCATCTCCACTCCTGCACATCCCCCCCCCGCAACAGCATCTCCACTCCTAAAACCTCTCCCGCCAACATCTCCCCCTGCACATCCCCCCCCCCAAACAACATCTCCCCCCTGCAAAATCCTCTCCCCCCAACAACATCTCCACTCCCCCCAAACTCCTCCCCCCAAAACCAACAACATCTCCCTCCCCCATCCTCCCCCCAAAACCCCAGTTTTCCCACTCCTGAAATCTCTCCCCAACAACACCCCCACTCCTGCACATCCTTTCCCCGCAACAGCACCCCCCCCTGCACATCCTCTCCCCCGCAACAGCACTCCACTCCTGCACATCCCTCCCCCCCCCAACAGCATCTCCACCCCCTGCACACCCCCCCCCCCCCGCCAACCTCCACCATGCACATTTTCCCCGCAACAACCCCCTCCCCCCCCCAAACATCCTCCCCCGGGGCAACAAAACCCCCCTCCTGAAACCCCCTCCAAAACCTTTCCACTCCTGCACACCTTTTTCCCCCCTGAACACATCCCCTCCTGAAATCCTCCCCCCCAGGAAACACCCCCCACTCCTGAAATCCTCTCCCCCCCAACAACATCTCCACTCCTGCCCCCTCCCCTGCAACAGCATCTCCACTCCTGCACCTCCCCCGCAACAACATCTCCACTCCTGCACATCCCCCCCCCCCCAACACATCTCCACTCCTGCACCTCCCCCCCGCAACAACATCTCCACCCTGCACCCCCCTCTCCCCTCAACGCCCCCCTTGAAATCCTATGGCCCCCAAAATCCTTATTTTTAAAAGGTAATATAGATAAAGATGCATAATACTTCATTTGTATATCAAGGTTGTTTTTTTAAAAAAATATGATACCAGATTTTTAACATATCCTAAAAATAACTTTTAAAAATATTTTTCCAAGTAAATATTGCCAAGGTCTCCCATTTAGCGCAATTTTCCTTAGGTATTTTGTTTGAAAAATGCTCGGTTACCGCCGCATGGATATGAGGTTAATAAACCTTTGTGGGGGACATAATCTAAGTCAATCATAGAGCCTCCTCCCTATAAGATCACTGTCTCACCGTCACCCTGTCTTCTCCGCCACAGCCTTCCCGCCCACAGCCTGTCCCTCTCCGCCACACTTCCTTTTCCGCCCAGCCTGTCCTCTCCCCCAGCCTGTCCTCTCCGCCACAGCCTGTTTTTCCGCCAACCTGTCCTCTCCGTCACACCGTCCTTCCGCCACAGCCTGTCCTCTCCCCACAGCCTGTCCCTCTCCGCCAATGTCCCCTCCGCCACAGCCTGTCTTCTCCGCCACAGCCTGTCCTCCTTTCTGTCACAACCTAAAGCCTTTCTGAAATCCTGACCTCATAATAAAAAATAAGCTGCCAGTTAATGTTATCCAGATTTTTTTTTAAATTTTATAATTTTAATATCTTATAGCTAAGGGACGTAATAACATTAGTTATGGCTAGGAAAAAGACAAACAAAAAAGTTAGAAAAATATTTTTGGTGACGGAAGAATAAAAAAATATGTAATTTAAAATTGGGGGTAAGAGTTTTCTTTGATGATTTTTGAGTTGCTTTTTGAAAATATGATTATATACCAACATAAAGGGCTTCTCCTTGGTGTGTGTATACCTCTCTGTAGTCTATCTGTACTGTACTCTTATGTGTTACTGTACTGGTCTCTGTGTTACTGTGCTGTACTGGTCTACTGTGTTACTGTGCTGTACTGGTTCTGTGTTTTGTACTGTACTGGTCTTCTGTGTTTTGTTTTTACTGGTCTACTGTTTTGTACTGTACTGGTCTACTGTGTTACTGTCTATACTGGTCTACCGTGTTACTGTGCTGTACTGGTCTACTGTGTTTTTTGTACTGTACTGGTCTTGTGTGTTTTGTACTGTACTGGTCTTCTGTGTTATTGTACTGTACTGGTCTTGTGTGTTATTTTACACTGGTCTTCTGTGTTATTGTACTGTACTGGTCTTGTGTGTTATTGTACTGTACTGGTCTTCTGTGTTATTGTACTGTACTGGTCTTTGTGTTATTGCTGTACTGGTCTTTTGTTTTGTACTGTACTGGTCTTTGTGTTTGTACTGTGGTTTTGTGTTATTGTACTGTACTGGTCTTGTGTGTTTTGTACGGGTACTGGTCTTGTGTGTTATTGTACTGTACTGGTCTTGTGTGTTATTGTACTGTACTGGTCTTCTGTGTTATTGTCTGTACTGGTCTTTGTGTTATTGTACTGTACTGGTCTTGTGTGTTATTGTACTGTACTGGTCTTCTGTGTTATTGTAAAGGAGCAGCGACTTGAGCAAAGTTGGGTCAGAACCTGCGATAATAACCTGCCATACCCAGGAATCTTTGCAACCCTTCTATCCTGTGGCACTGGAAATTCAGCAATAGCACTGTACTGGTCTTCTTGTGTTAATGTACTGTACTTTGGTTTCTGTGTTATTGTATGTACTGGTCTACTGTGTTTGTAACTGTACTGGTCTTCTGTGTTTATTGTACTGTCTGGTCTTCTGTGTTATTGACTGTACTGGTCTTCTGTGTTATTGTACTGTACTGGTCATCTGTGTTTGTACTGTACTGGTCTTCTGTGTTTTGTCTGTACTGGTCTTCTGTGTTATTGTACTGTACTGGTATTTTGTATTATTGTACTGTACTGGTCTTCTGTGTTATTGTACTGTACTGGTCTTCTGTGTTATTGTACTGTTCTGGTCTTCTGTGTTATTGTACTGTACTGGTCTTCTGTGTTATTGTACTGTACTGGTATTTTGTGTTATTGTACTGTACTGGTCTGTGTGTTGTTGTCTGTATGGTCTTGTGTTTTGTACTGTACTGGTTACTGTGTTTGTACTGTACTGATCTACTGTGTTATTGTACTGTACTGGTCTTGTGTGTATTGTACTGTACTGGTCTACTGTGTTATTGTCTGTCTGGTTTGTGTGTTATTGCCTGTACTGGTCTACTGTGTTATTGTACTGTACTGATCTACTGTGTTATTGTACTGTACTGGTCTTCTGTGTTATTGTACTGTACTGGTCTTCTGTGTTATTGTACTGTACTGGTATTTTGTGTTTTACGTTATATAATTTTTTTGTGTTATTATTCTGTTTTATTTGTTATTAAGCTTTTTTATGTGAAATGCTGTATTATTGTACTTAATTATGTCACTATACTGTTTTATGTCTCAGTTTACTGTTTTATGTGTTACTATAATGTTTTATGTGTCACTATACTGCTTCATTGTTATTATTCTGTTTTGTTAATTACTTTATTGTTTTGTGTGTTACTATACTGTTTTATGTATTACTATAATACCACTTGATTGATTCATCTTATAACCAATAAACAAATCGCTGCCTAAAGTCTTTACCAACAGATTTTTGCCACCTCTATTTCCAGCAGAAACCTTCCAGAGGTCTTCTATCAATAGTCTTCTTGTAACAATCCTTCCAGTAGTATTCTTATAATAGCGTCCAGTCTTATACAGAATCCCAAGAAAAAAATCCTGCCAATAAGTCTTATATCAGATATTACGAAACAGGTTACATACAATGTTATTAACTCTTGTGTACAGACAGACTTTATACACATCACAACACAACGATGGTGGTGAAAAACACATAACAGAGAGAGGAACTTTCACCTATGAAACAAATTTCTTCATTCAATAGTTCCCTTCACAATTTTGTCTTTTATTACTTACCGACTTTTGTGCTATATATCTCTGGAACATAGTGCACCATAACATTCAGTGTGGAATATATGTTAACATTCATACATCACAGTACATAAAAACAGTGTCGGAGACAGTAGCGCACCGTCGTACTGGGCAGGTTGTGGCAGCCACCCAACACAGTGGTACTGGCCAGGTGTGACCACCACCAACCAGTGGTACTGGCCAGGTGTGGCAGCCACCACCAACACAGTGGTACTGGCGGTTGTGGCAGCCACCACCAACACAGTGGTACTGGCCAGGGTTGTGGCAGCCACCAACACAGTGGTACTGGCCAGGTTGTGGCAGCCACCACCAACACAGTGGTACTGGCCAGGTTGTGGCAGCCACCACCAACAGTGGTACTGGCCAGGTTGTGGCAGCCACCACCAACACAGTGGTACTGGCCGGTTGTGGCAGCCACCACCACACAGTGGTACTGGCCAGGTTGTGGCAGCCACCACCAACACAGTGGTACTGGCCAGGTTGTGGCAGCCACCACCAACACAGTGGTACTGGCCAGGGTTGTGGCAGCCACCACAACACAGTGGTACTGGCCAGGTGTGGCAGTCACCACCAACACAGTGGTACTGGCCAGGTTGTGGACACCACCAACACAGTGGTACTGGCCAGGTTGTGGCAGTCACCACCAACACAGTGGTACTGGCCAGGTTGTGGCAGCCACCACCAACACAGGTACGGCCAGTTGGGCCACCAAAATTCTTATTGTCAAAAGATCGAATCATCCAAGTTGAGAGTTTTTGTTTTCATCACTGAGTTTATTTTTTTCCCCCTGTTGTGGTGAATGTTTTTTATGTCATTACTGAAGAGGTGAGAGAAGTGTTTATGTGAAAACTGAAATTATTTAATAATTAATACTAATTATGATTTATGAGAATATCTTCTTTGTTTTAGCTACAAATCTCTCAAGTTAGTCACTTCTTCACATATTTACATCTTTTTCCAAAATATTTCATCAAAATATTGTAACCCTCATTCCATTTTCATAAGAATATTTAACTAATTTGATCAAGAATTTTCTTAATTTTCTTACACTCGTTATATAGTATTCATTAATTTAAACAATGGTGTGGGAGAGTACAGATATGCTGATGAGAACGTGTACACATGTATGTATATGTTTGTTTTGGTAGCGTGGTGTTTGGAGTGATGTGTAGACCAAAGTGAAAAGTAAACATCAGAAGAAATGAGGCAATAAGAAGAATAAAAGTGGAAAATTTAGAATGGATTAAGGTTGAAGTGTGTGACGCAGTTGGAATAAAGTAATGGAAAAGTTAATGATTTTGTTCACAATGTTTATAAAAAAAGAAAAGGGTAAAACACCTTATAGAATGTAATAATTATAATGGAATAAGTCTATTGACCATACCAGGTAAAGAGTATGTCAGAATTATGATTATTGAAGTGATGGAAAAGACAAAATATATTTAACAAAGAAGAGTGTGAATTCAGAAAGTGAAGGGAATCTGTGGATCATGTGTAAACACTGAAATACATAAGTTAAGAACACTTATATAAAGGGAAGCAACACTTGGATGCATTTATAAGTTTGGAAAAGATATATGAAAGATAAGATGTTACTACAGCTAAAAATTTATATAATCTTAGCAAATGTTTTGATAGCTATAGTGTTGAATTAAGTTATAATATGCAAGACAGTAAAGATTTACCAAAAAATCTGGGTCTTAGATAATGTTGCGTAATGTCACCTGTGATCTTATAGACGTGATGTCACTGTACTTTGGTTAGAAGGCAATACATACAAAGTAATCCATCATGTAGACCAGGTGTCACCGTAAACAGAGCTTTATTAACACACACATACACACACATATATGTGAGCGCATGTATGTAAATATGCGACCTTCAAATTCATTTACGAAACACCAGAAACAGAGATTATTATTAATTTGTTACAGTTTTCATGGAGGAGATTTAGAGATTCGCATTTGACACTCATTCATACATAATAACATATACACATGACATTCATCAACACACAATAACACGTACATATGACACCCATACACAATAACACGTATTACATTCATTCATAGAACAACATTTTACACATGACACACAGTCCTCCACTAGTGTCTCAAACGTGTCAATCTTTATGTATTTACATGTTTCACAAAGAATATCGCTCACAAATACTTTAAAACTGCTATATAAATAAGAAAAACATGTACTCAGTATAAATTCAAAGTGTAACATAAAAGGAATTCCAAAATTTTAATTAATTAGCCTCTCTTCTGTGGCTGAGCTGTGTGGCAGCTTGGTCTCGTCTAGCTGGTGTACGGTAGTGGCTGTCTTGGTGGGTGTAATTACTGGACGCAGTTTTCTGTGTGTCACCTCCAGTAATTCCACCCACCTGGACAGTCTCTACCGTAGACCAGCTAGACAAGACCAAGTTTCCATGCAGCAAAGTCACTGGGGGTGGCAACCGCTGACTCTGAGGAAGTGGGGAAGGGAGTCCACCTGAGGTGACACAAGTGGACTCCTGGAGACACTGATCCGGGGAAGGCACCGCTGACTCTGGGGAAGTGAGGAAGGGAGACCACCTGAGGTGACACAAGTGGACTCCTGGAGACACTGATCCGGGAAAGGCACCGCTGACCTTAGGTAAGTGAGGAAGGGGAAACATCCGGGAGCGAACGGATGGATTCCTGGATACATGAACGTGGGGAAGGTTGATGTTGAGGCTGACCTTGGGGACGTGCGGAAGGGAAGACATCTGGGAGCGAACAGATGGATTCCTGGATGCATGAACCTGGGGAAGGCAAGAATACAGGTTGGTGAGGCTGACCTTAGGAAAGTGAGGAAGGGGAAACATCCGAAGGCGGACGGATGGATTCATGGATACATGAACCTGGGGAAGGCAGAGAGAGAGAGAGGCGAGGCTGACCTTAGGGAAGTGAGGAAGGGGAGACATCCTGGGGCCCACGGATGGATTCCTGGACACATGAACCTGGGGAAGGCGAGGGTGGGGGGTGGACCTTAAAGACGAACCACTGGCCTCCACGTGGCAAGGTCTGGTAACTCAGAGATAACTCTGAGGCTGACAGTGGTCGCAAATAATTATTTTATTACTTATAATTATTATTATTATATTATTATTATTATTATTATTATTATTATTATAGTTATTATTACTTATAATTTATGATTTGCTAATTTGGATTCAAATGCGTCAAACAGTCTCTCTGACAGTAGCCACGGTAGTGTTATTCCACTCCAGCCTCCCTGACAGTAGCCACGGTGGTGTTATTAATAAAAATACGAAGAACAGTATTGTTCATTTTGTTGATTAACTCAACAGAGTTAACATTGAAACAATTAGATATATTTCAATCGCTGCGCGATCCCAGAAAGGTATCCCCGTATCACTGATCTTCTCTGTTGTTGTACTGTTCTGTGTTACTGCACTGTATTTTTCTTTACTGATCTTGTGTGTTTCTGTACTTTACTGTACTGTATTGTTCTTCTGTGTTACTGTACTGTATTGTTCTTCTGTGTTACTGTACTGTTCTGTGTTATTGTACTTTACTGTTCTTCTGTATTACTGTACTGATCATCTGTGTTACTGTACTGTTCTGTGTTATTATACTTTACTGTTCTTTTGTATTACTGTACTGAGCTATTCTTCTGTGTTACAATACTGGCCTTCTGTGTTACTATACCTGTCTTCTGTGTTAATGTACTGATCTTCTGTGTTACTGTACTGTTCTTTTGTTTTACTGTACTGTTCTTCTTTGTTACTGTACTGTTATTTTGTTTTACTGTACTGTTCTTCTGTGTTACTATTGTCAGGGAAACGCCTTCCTCCTTGATGGATAATAATTATGATAATTTTCTAAGGATTTTATTTAAAAATAAATACAACAAAAAATGGCCTCTGTTGTTCCAATAGGATGTTGGGACTGGAGTATCTTATGCCCAGGATGGTCTTCTGTGATGTTATGCCCAGGATGGTCTTGTGTGATGTTATGCCCAGGATGGTCTTCTGTGATGTTATGCCCAGGATGGTCTTCTGTGATGTTATGCCCAGGATGGTCTTCTGTGATGTTATGCCCAGGATGGTCTTCTGTGATGTTATGCCCAGGATGGTCTTCTGTGATGTCATGCCCAGGATGGTCTTCTGTGATGATATGCCCAGGATGGTCTTCTGTGATGTTATGCCCAGGATGGTCTTCTGTTGTTGTTTTAGAAGAAATGATGTTGGACATCCTGGGTGGCTTTGTTCGCCCGATATTCTGGAATTCCTGTCACTAATTGGTCGTAGTACCACAATTCATATTTCAGAGGTGAGGAGTCGTAATGTCCCACTACGTGTATCCTGGTTGACCAGGCCAGTATCAGAGCTGATAAAAACAACACTGGTTACATTGAAGAAAGACAAAAGGTGGTATTCTACTTCAATGTCATTACTGGTAACCAGGTAAATCAGTAACAATGAACATAAATACTCCTGGTAGATACCTTTACCTGATCAGGAGAAGAGTGGAGGTGAAGTGATTCTCCAAACTTCAACACACACCAGGTAAGGTTAATACTACCAGGAGTAGAAATTAAAGCAAATCAGACCCGATGAACTGAAGTTTAGCCTCAGCCCGCTAGATGGTAGTGCGGGCGGTAACACGCTAATGGTTCCTGGGTGTCTGAACAACCATAACCCCCACTTTTTAAGGGTTTTCTCTTACACTGTACTTGTCCTATGGGTTACTGTCCTGAACTATACTCGTCTTCTGTGTTACTGTACTCTACTGGTGGTCTGTGTTACTGTCCTGAACTGTACTCGTCTTCTGTGTTACTGTACTCTACTGGTGGTCTGTGTTACTGTCCTGAACTGTACTCGTCTTCTGAGTTACTGTACTCTACTGGTGGTCTGTGTTACTGTAGTGTTCTTCTGTGTTACTGTACTATTCTTCTGTGTTACTGTACTGGTCTCCTGTGTTACTCTACTGGTCTTCTGTCTTACTGTACTGGTCTTCTGTCTTACTGTACTGGTCTTCTGGGTTACTGTACTGGTCTTCTGGGTTACTGTACTGGTCTTCTGGGTTATTGTACTGGTCTCCTGTGTTACTGTACTGGTCTCCTGTGTTACTGTACAGGTCTTCTGTGTTACTGTACTGGTTTTCTGTGTTACTGTACTGGTCTTCTGTTACTGTACTGGTCTCCTGTGTTACTGTACTGGCGTTCTGTGTTACTGTACTTTTTTATGTTACCGTTCTTACATGTTACTGTATTGTCTTTTATATTAGTGTACTTATTGTAAGTTACTGAAGTGTTCTTGGTTGTAAATTGTCTGTTGATACCGACACATTGTGGTAAAGGTCACGTGTATACTGAACTGCTCTTATATGTTCTTTTCCAATGTTCTGTTATTGTGTTTTATTGTACAGATTTTGTGTATGTCTTTACCGTTCTTGTATGTCGACATTCTGCTTTATCCTTAATCCTTTGTCCTCAGATAAACTTCCATTAATGAATATTATCTAATGTATAAAGTAGTTTAGGTGGAAAATTGTGAAATTTTGTGTTAATTTATAATGCAACATCAAAAATCGTACTAACCCTGAAGGACTAAGTTGCACAAGTATCAATAAAAAAATAATGTAGAAAATATGCAAATAGAGTACTGGAGGAGTGCAAAAAAATATATAATAGAATATAGAAAATTACGAAATGTAAATTAACAATAATAAAAAGTAATGCGAATAAAAAATAATATAATAAGAAAAGGAAATTAAGTTTATAATGTTAAGGTAATAAAAGTATTATTAAAAATAATTATGAAGCAACTATAATACAAATAGCAAGTGTAACAATAATTGAATATATTTTAAAATTAAAAGCAAAATCAAAATACTTAAAACGTCATATATGTGAGAGCTGCTTGTGACTGCTTACACAGCTGTGTTGTTGTAGACACTCACCTGAAAGTTACTGACAAAGAAAATTCGCTTCTGGTCCCTAGTTTATGGATTTGGTAAAACAGGAAGAGTAATATGAATCTGAATAATAACGATAATTTTACAAATATCTTTACAGTCTAAATGGATGTTAATAATCACTTAAAACATAAATGAACATAAGTGTATAATTATCTTACAGTGTCTGAGTCCAAGACGGGATGATCATATAAACGTTGCATCACACAAAACACCTCAGACTAGCACAAGTACCATGATGTACAACTCACTAGCACAAGTACCATGATGTACAACTCACTAGCACAAGTACTATGATGTACAACTCACTATTACAAGTACCATGATGTACAACTCACTAGCACAAGTACCATGATGTACAACTCACTAGCACAAGTACCATGATGTACAACTCACTAGCACAAGTACCATGATGTACAACTCACTAGCACAAGTACCATGGTGTACAACTCACTAGCACAAGTACATATGTACAACTACTGATGTACAACTCACTAGCACAACGTACTCATAGATGTACAACTCACTAGCACAAGTACCATGTGTACAACTCACTAGCACAAGTACCATGTGTACAACTCACTAACAAGTACCATGGTGTACAACTCACTAGCACAAGTACCATGATGTACAACTCACTAGCACAAGTCCATGTGTACAATCCTAACAAGTCCATGTGCAACTCACTAGCACAAGTACCATGGTGTACAACTCACTAGCACAAGTACCATGGTGTACAACTCACTAGCACAAGTGCCATGATGTACAACTCACTAGACACAAGTACCATGATGTACAACTCACTAGCACAAGTACCATGGTACGGGGGGGGGGGGGGGGGGGGGGGGTGTACAACTCACTAGCACAATACCATGTGTACAACTCACTAGCACAAGTACCATGATGTACAACTCACTAGCACAAGTACCATGTGTACAACCACTAGCACAAGTACCATGGTGTCCAACTTACTAGCACAAGTTCCATGGTGTACAACTCACTAGCACAAGTACCATGGTGTCCAACTCACTAGCACAAGTACCATGGTGTACAACTCACTAGCACAAGTGCCATGGTGTGCAACTCACTAGCACAAGTGCCATGATGTACAAATCACTAGAACAAGTACCATGATGTACAACTCACTAGCACAAGTGCCATGATGTACAACTCACTAGCACAAGTACCATGATGTACAACTCACTAGCACAAGTGCCATGATGTACAACTCACTAGTACAAGTACCATAGTGTACAACTCACTAGCACAAGTACCATAATGTACAACTCACTAGCACAAGTACCATGGTGTACAACTCAGTAGCCCAAGTACCATGATGTACAACTCACTAGCACAAGTGCCATGATGTGCAACTCACTAGCACAAGTACCATGATGTACAACTCACTAGCACAAGTACCATGGTGTACAACTCACTAGCATAAGTGCCATGGTGTGCAACTCACTAGCACAAGTACCATGGTGTACAACTCACTAGCACAAGTACCATGGTGTACAACTCACTAGCACAAGTACCATGGTGTACAACTCACTAGCACAAGTACCATGATGTACAACATCACTAGCACAAGTACCATGGTGTCCAACTCAATTGCACAAGTGCCATGATGTACAACTCACTAGCACAAGTACCATGATGTACAACTCACTAGCACAAGTCCATGTGTACAACTCACTAGACAAGTACCATGATGACAACTCACTAGCACAAGTACCATGATGTACAACTCACTAGCACAAGTACCATGGTGTACAACTCAGTAGCACAAGTAACATGATGTACAACTCACTAGCACAAGTGCCATGGTGTGCAACTCACTAGCACAAGTACCATGATGTACAACTCACTAGCACAAGTGCCATGGTGTGCAACTCACTAGCACAAGTACCATGGTGTACAACTCACTAGCACAAGTGCCATGGTGTACAACTCACTAGCACAAATGCCATTGTGTGCAACTCACTAGCACAAGTACCATGGTGTGCAACTCACTACCCCCCCCCCCCCCCCCCCCCCCCCCCCCCCCCCCCCCCCCCCCCCCCAAAAAAAAAAAAAAAAAAAAAAAAAAAAAAAAAAAAAAAAAAAAAAAAAAAAAATGGTTACAACTCACTAGACAAGTACCATAGTGTACAACTCACTAGACAAGTACCATGTGTACAACTCACTATACAAGTACCATATGTACAACTCACTAGCACAAGTACCATGATGTACAACTCACTAGCACAAGTACCATGTGTACAACTCACTAACACAAGTACCATGGTGTCAACTCACTACACAAGTGCCATGGTGTGCAACTCACTAGCACAAGTACATGATGTACAACTCACTAGCACAAGTACCATGGTGTGCAACTCCTACACAAGTACCATGATGTACAACTCACTAGCACAAGTCCATGTGTCAACTCACTACACAAGTACCATGATGTACAACTCACTAGCACAAGTCCATGATGTACAACTCTATTAACAAGACCATGGTGTACAACTCACTAGCACAAGTACCATGGTTTACAACTCACTAGCACAGTACCATAGTGTACAACTCACTAGCACAAGTACCATGATGTACAACTCACTAGCACAAGTACATAGTGTACAACTCACTAGCAAAGTACCATAGTGTACAACTCACTAGCACAAATACCATGATGTACAACTCACTAGCACAAGTACCATGATGTACAACTCATAGCACAAGTACCATTGTGTACAACTCACTAGCACAATTACCATGATGTACAACTCATAGCACAAGTACCATGATTACAACTCACTAGCATAGTACCATGGTGTACAACTCACTAGCACAAGTACATGTGTACAACTCATAGCAAAGTACCATGTGTACAACTCACTAGCACAAGTACCATGTGTACAACTCACTAGCACAAGTACCATGATGTACAACTCACTAGCACAATTCCATGATGTACAACTCACTAGCACAGGTACATATGTACAACTCACTAGCACAAGTACCATGATGTACAACTCACTAGCACAAGTACCATGATGTACAACTCACTAGCACAAGTACCATAGTGTACAACTCACTAGCACAAGTACCATAGTGTACAACTCACTAGCACAAGTACCATAGTGTACAACTCACTAGCACAAGTACCATGGTGTACAACTCACTAGCACAAGTACCATGATGTACAACTCACTAGCACAAGTGCCATGGTGTGCAACTCACTAGCACAAGTGCCATGGTGTGCAACTCACTAGCACAAGTACCATGGTGTACAACTAACTAGCACAAGTGCCATGCTGTGCAACTCACTAACACAAGTACCATGGTGTACAACTCACTAGCACAAGTACCATGATGTACAACTCATTAGCACAAGTACTATGATGTACAACTCACTAGCATAAGTACCATAGTGTACAACTCACTAGCACAAGTACCATGGTGTACAACTCACTAGCACAAGTACCATGATGTACAACTCACTAGCACACGTACCATAGTGTACAACTCACTAGCACAAGTACCATGATGTACAACTCACTAGCACAGGTACATGATGCACAACTCACTAGCACAAGTACCATGATGTACAACTCACTAGCACAAGTACCATGGTGTACAACTCACTAGCACACGTACCATGGTGTAAAACTCACTAGCACAAGTACCATGATGTACAACTCACTAGCACAAGTACCATGATGTACAACTCACTAGCACAAGTGCCATGGTGTGCAACTCACTAGCACAAGTACCATGGTGTACAACTCACTAGCACAAGTACCATGGTGTACAACTCACTAGCACAAGTACCATGGTGTACAACTCACTAGCACAAGTACCATGATGTACAACTCACTAGCACACGTACCCATGCAAGTGGTACAACTCACTAGCACAAGTACCATGATGTACAACTCACTAGCACAGGTACATGATGCACAACTCACTAGCACAAGTACCATGATGTACAACTCACTAGCACAAGTACCATGGTGTACAACTCACTAGCACAAGTACCATGATGTACAACTCACTAGCACACGTACCATAGTGTACAACTCACTAGCACAAGTACCATGATGTACAACTCACTAGCACAGGTACATGATGCACAACTCACTAGCACAAGTATCATGATGTACAACTCACTAGCACAAGTACCATGGTGTACAACTCACTAGCACAAGTTCCATGGTGTACAACTCACTAGCACAAGTACCATTATGTACAACTCACTAGCACAAGTACCATGGTGTCCAACTTACTAGCACAAGTTCCATGGTGTACAACTCACTAGCACAAGTACCATGGTGTACAACTCACCTGCACAAGTACCATGGTGTCCAACTCACTAGCACAAGCACCATGGTGTCCAACTCACTAGCACAAGCACCATGATGTACAACTCACTAGCACAAGTACCATGGTGTACAACTCACTAGCACAAGTGGCATGGTGTGCAACTCACTAGCACATTTACCATGGTGTACAACTCACTAGCACAAGTACCATGGTGAACAACTCACTAGCACATTTACCATGATGAACGACTCACTAGCACATTTACCATGGTGTACAACTCACTAGCACAAGTACCATGGTGTACAACTCACTTGCACAAGTACCATGGTGCACAACACACTTGCACAAGACCATGGTGTACAACTCACTAGCACAAGTACCATGGTGTTCAACACACTAGCACAAGTACCATGGTGTTCAACTCACTAGCACAAGTACCATGGTGTACAACACACTAGCACAAGTACCATGGTGTACAACACACTAGCACAAGTACCATGGTGTACAACTCACTTGCACAAGTACCATGGTGTACAACACACTAGCACAAGTACCATGGTGTACAACACACTAGCACAAGTACCATGGTGTACAACACACTAGCACAAGTACCATGGTGTACAACTCACTTGCACAAGTACCATGGTGTACAACACACTAGCACAAGTACCATGGTGTACAACACACTAGCACAAGTACCATGGTGTACAACACACTAGCACAAGTACCATGGTGTACAACTCACTTGCACAAGTACCATGGTGTACAACACACTAGCACAAGTACCATGGTGTACAACTCACTAGCACAAGTACCATGGTGTTCAACACACTAGCACAAGTACCATGGTGTTCAACTCACTAGCACACTACACATAGTTCGCACAGTCATGTGTATGTAGGTAACCTCTAACAAACACGGTCTACACAACACAGTGTTGCTACAAACAATCATAAACAAATAACATACAACTTTATCACAGACTTGAGTTAGCAAAGTTGGGCAAATACTAATTTTATTCAACAATTAGAATATATATGTTATCCTCTTTCTCAGACTGAGTTCTAACAGTAAACATACATAAAACACCAATAAAGTACAGACGTATAGTAGTAGTAGTAGTAATATTAGTAGTAGTATGGTACAGAGAACTTTCAATGTCAAAATCAGTTCATTGTATTCCACAACACTACTGGACTTACACTACTGGACTTACACTATTGGACTTACACTACTGGACTTACACTACTGGACTTACACTACTGGACTTACACTACTGGACTTAAACTAGGGGACTTAAACTACTGGACTTAAACTACTGGACACACTGGGGGAAACACTCTGGACTTACACTAGGGGATTAAAACCCCCTAGGGGCCCTTCCCTACTGGACTTCCTTGGTTTTTACACTAGGGGCCCACACTAGGGGACCCCCTAGGGGACTTACACTACTGGACTTCCCCCAGGGACCTTACACTAGGGGACTTACACTATCCCCAAAAAAAGGGATTAAAAAACTATGGACTTAAACTAGGGGACTTACACTACTGGACTTACACTACTGGACTTACACTACTGGACTTACACTAGGGGTTTAATTAAAATCTACCATACACTTTCCAGGATATACCAACAGACTTATTCCTTATAATTTTTGCACTCTCTTTGTCCCTTTTCCTTTATAAAAGGAACAATACACGCTCTCTGCCAGTCCCTAGGTACCTTACCCTCTTCCATACATTTATTAAATAATAGCACCAACCACTCTAAAATTATATCCCCACCTGCTTTTAACATTTTCTACCTTTATCCCATCAATCCCAGCTGGCTTACCCTATTTCATTCTACCCACTGCCTCACGAACTTCCCCACACTCACAACTGGCTCTTCGACACTCCTACAAGATGTTATTCTCCTTGCCTATACACGAAATCACAGCTTCCCTGTCTTCATCAACATTTAACAACTTCTCAAAATATTCCTCCATCTTCCTGATACCTCTAACCTCCATTTAATAACCTCTCCTCCTATTTTTAACTGTTAAATCCATTTGTTCCCTAGGCTTCCTCAACTTATTAATCTCACTCCAAAACTTCTTATTTTCAACAAAATTTGTTGATAACATCTCACCTACTCTCTCATTTGCTCTCTTTTTACATTGCTTAACCACTCTCTTAACCTCTCTTTTTCTCTTCATATATTCTTCCCTCCTTGCATCACTTCTATTTTGTAAAAACCTCTCATATATTAACTTTCTCTACCTTACTACTCTCTTTACATCATCATTCCACCAATCGATCTTCTTCACTCCCGCACCCACTTTCCTGTAACCACAAACTTCTTCTGAACACTCTAACACTACATTCTTTAACCTACCCCATACATCTTCAACCCCATTGCATTCACTCTCACTAGCCCATCTATCCTCCAATAGTTGTTTATATCTTACCCTAACTGCCTCCTCTTTTAGTTTATAAACCTTCACCTCTCTCTCCTGCTTCTTTTTTCTTGTATCATCCCATCTACCTTTTAGCTCCCACTTTAGCTACAAGTAAAAAGTGATCCTGATATATCTGTGGCCCCTCTATAAACATGTACATCCTGGAAGCTACTCAACAGTCTTTTATCTACCAATACGTAGTCCAACAAACTACTGCATTACGCCCTACATCATATCTTGTATACTTATTTATCCTCTTTTCTTAAAATATGTAACCTATAACAAGCCCATTTCTATACAAAGTTCAACAAGGGTTCCATTTTCATTACACCGCACCCAAACTTACCTACCACACCCTCTCTATGTTTCTCCTACTTAGCATTTAGGTCCCCTACCACTTTTCTCACTTGGCTCAAAAATTCCTATACATTCGTTAACATCTCCCAAAATCTCTTCTCTTACACTCCTCTCTTCTCCAGGTGCATGCATGTTATTATAACCCACTTTTTTGCATCCGACCCTATTTTAAATCATTATCCTTGAATTTACACATTTATTTTCCCCCTCTTCTCCTTCCATAACTGGTCCTTCAACATTATTGCTCCCCCTTCCTTGCTCTAACTTTTAGAACCCTGACTTAACCATTTTTTCCCCCCACTGAACCGCCTACCCCCTTCAGCTTTTTTTCCCTTGGGGCCGGGACACCCAACTTTTTTTCATTCTAAATCAGCAATCATCTCTTTCATCATCCCAAATCCATGAAATTTAAACATCCAGATAAAAAATTTTATTTCTTTTAGTAAATGTGTACAGGAAAAGGGGGTTACTAACCCATTGCTCCCGGCATTTTAGTCGTCCATACGACACGCATGGCTTATGGAGGAAAGCATTCTTTTCCACTTCTCCATGGACAATAGAGGAAATAAAGAAGAACAAGGAACTATTAAGAAAAAGAAGAAAAAACATAGATGTGTGTATGTATATATATGAATGTGCATGCCTGTGTAAGTGTAACCTACATGTAAGTGAAGTAGCTAGATATACCTGTTATCCAGCGTGTTTATGAGACAAAAAAGACACCAGCAATCCTACCATCATGTAAAACAGTTTCAGGTTTCTGTTTCACAGTCACCTAGCAGGATGGTAGTACCTCCCTGGGTGGTTGCTGTCTACCAACCTATCTATATGTACCTTTTATGTACAAAAAAGCTTCACAGGTACTGTCACCAAATATTGCAACACTCTTCAATAAATCCATTGAAACCTCTACCTTCCCAGCAATTCTCAAAATAGCAAGGGTCACCCCGATCCACAAAGGATTGATCAAACAGACTTAAATAATTATAGACCAATATGCAGCGCTGTATAACCCCTGTGGTTTAGCGCTTCTATTTGATTATAATAATAATAATATAGACCAATATCTAATTTACCACTGCTTTCTAAAATCTTCGAAAAAATAATTCATAGACGGATCTATTCCTACCTTGTCTCACACAACGTACTCAACCCCTGTCAGTTTGGATTCAGGACCAACAAGAGCACAAATGATGCCATTATACACATGCTGGAGTTAATATACACCACTCTTGAGAAGAAAGAAGTACCACTGGGAATCTTCGTTGATATACGCAAAGCTTTTGATACAGTCGACCATGATTTACTGCTCACAAAATTAGCACACTATGGTATAAGAGGGCACTCACTCAACTACCTAAAGTCATACCTTAGTAACAGAAGCCAATACGTGTACACAAAAGGAGCAAACTCTTTCACACAACAAAATACATGACACAACGTATGTCTTCTCTCACCCAAATCCAGTCATACTGGCCAATACTGTTAATGCGGAATTACAGAAAATATCAACATGGCTGATGACTAATAAGCTTACTCTCAATACTGACAAGACCTTCTTCATACAGTGGAAACAGAGCCACAAATGTTCCACTTAACATAACGCTCAATGGTACACCCATCACAAGACTCACAGAGGGAAAATTCCTAGGAATCCACATTGACAGTAGCCTTAAATTCCAAACACACATACAACAAATTTCCAAGAAAATCTCAAAGACAGTAGGCATATTATCTAAGATACACTACTATGTGCCTCAATCAGCTCTCCTTGCACTATATCACTCACTCATCTACCCTTATCTCACCTATGGAATCTGTGCATGGGGATCAACAACGTTAAATCGCCTTAGACCACTCATAACCCAGCAAAAGGCTGCAGTCAGAATGATGATAAATTCCCACTCTAGACAGCATATTCTACCAATATTCAAAAGCCTAAAACTACTCATCATAAAGAACATTCACACTTATTCTTGTGCCTACTACATATATAGAACTTTACACTAATATAAACCCTCTGCTCAAAATTCTCCTCACCAACTTTAATAGGACCCATGACCACACCTCAAGACACAGATCACTTTTTGATATACCCCGAGTCCATATCAACCTGTGTAAAAATTCTATGCACATAAAGGGCCCCAGAATCTGGAATTCATTACCAGTAAATACTAAAATAACCTTGTCTGAAAATCATTTTAAGACTCTTCTCAAAAACCACCTACTCACCCTAAACTAAATACAGTGGTACTCCGGTATACGATGGTCCCCAAACTCACCCTATTATGTAAGTTTATTTTTTTAAATGCTTTCGTAAGTGTATTTTGGGGGTCTAAAAGGACTAGTCTATTTTACATTATTCCTTATGGGGATAAATTCATTTGGTAATGACAATTGAACAGCATTCTGGAATGAAAAAATATCGTAAACTGAGGTACCACTGTACTCATACTGTAAATTACTTTCAAAAATGCTCAATGTTATTTTCCTATAAAATAATTTCAATTTTTACTAATATGTTACTACAGTGGACACTCGATTTTCGTTCACCTCCAAACTTGAACAGTTATGTAAATGTATTTTTGTAAGAGCTTTTGGAAGTGTATTTTTGGGGTTCTGAAACGACTAATCTAATTTACATTTGTCCTTATGGGAACAAATTCGTTCAGTAATGGCACTCAAACAGCATTCTGGAACAAATTTTCAACGAAAACCAAGGGTTCACTGTATTATGTTACCACCTACTCACCCTAACCTAAATACTCATACTGTAAATTACTTTAAAAAATGCTCAATGTTATTTTCCTTAAGATAATTTCAATTTTTACTATTATATTACCATCCTACTAAACACTACAATGTGATATCATCATATTGTAATTTGAACAATGTAATATCATCATATTGTAATTTGTACAATCTAGTTTTTAAATAAAACACTCAATCAATTTCTCTAATATTATGTTCATAGTATATAAGCCATTAGATTAAGCTGCCCTTAATGCCATGGCATGTCAGTGGCTCTCCTTGCACTTCAGTTTATGATTGTAATTACAACACCAATGTAAACTTGCAATGAAATAAATAATAATAATAATATAATAATAATATCTTTATTTACTACAAGTACATGTACATGGTATACAGGCCTAGCTGACATCAGTGACATACTACTATATAGAAAGTCCCTTGTTATGCTGAGCATTTCGGGCAGATTAGGTCAGTGTCGACTAACACCCAGGTACCCATTTTACTGATGGGGAACATAGACAACAGGTGTAAAGAAACACGCCCAATGTTTCTGCCCAGGCTGGGAATCGAACCCAGGCCCTCGCCGTGTGAAGCGAGAGCTTTAGCCACCAAACCACCAGAGCCCCAAATATTTGAATTTGAATTTGATATAGTGCCAAGAGAGCTGATTGAGGCACATAGTAGCGTATCTTTGATAATATGCCTACTGTCTTTGAGATTTTCTTGGAAATATTTTGTATGTGTGTTTGGAGTCTTGTGATGGGTGTACCATTAAGTGTTATGTTAAGTGGAACATTTGTGGCTCTGTTTCCAAACTGTATGAAGTAGGTCTTGTCAGTATTGAGAGTAAGCTTATTAGTCGTCATCAATGTTGATATTTTCTGTAATTCGGCATTAGCAGTGTTGGCCAGTATGACTGGATTTTGGGTGAGAGAAGACATACGTTGTGTCATCTGCAAATACAGATACTTTATTTCTGATAATATTGCGAAGTGGGATGTACATGTGTTATTTATGCATGTTATGAGTTAGATATTACTAGATGGCCAATAATATGCCTAGGTATGCCTAGGCATTTCAGGAAGTCTTATGATAGATCTTACTCAATAGTGACACAATGAATATACTGATACTGTAGTTCAAACATTTAAGAATTTAACATATAGTTTATATATTAATGGTGAAGTTGATGTTTTGGCATAATACAGTTTCTATATTGGAGTGTCTTAGGCAAACTTATGACTAGCTTAAAAATTATGAAGCAATAGTTGTATTAAATTTTGGTTACAGTCATGTGCAAATTAGGGGAATCACAGATATCAATAAGTGATTTTGTTGGATATGTGCAAGATAAAGTAGTTTTTTATGTGGTTAGCTACGGGTTTGGGGAAAGCGTAAGTGGATATAAGATGTTTTTTAACAGTGCTTTTGAAAATGGAGGTTGTGTCTGCAGTTCTAGGGTTTTCAGGCATGGAGTTCCAGATTTTAGGCCCTTTTATGTACATTGAATTTTTGTATAGATTTAGTCGGACAGGGGAATGTCAAAGAGATGTTTGTGTCTGGTGTTATTCTATGGGTCCTGTCAAACTGTCAAGAAAGTGTTTTAGCTCAGGGTTAAAGTTGGAATTTATAGTTCTATAAATGTAGATAGCAGAGTAGTAAGTGTGAATGTTGTGGACAGTGAGTAAGTTTAGATCTTTGAAGAGTGGGGAAGGGGGTGTTGCTAGTGGATTGCGTGATAATTCTTACTGCGGTTTTTTGTTGGCTTTAGGTGGGTAATTGCTGTTGATCCCAACAAAATGGCATATATGCGGTAGGGATAGATGAGTGAATAGTATAATGAGTAGGGCTGATTGTAGTACATAATAACGTATCTTAGAGAGGATACCCACAGTTTTGGACATTTCTTTGTTATGTGTTGGATATGAGTGCTGAATTTCAGGCTGTTGTCAAGGTGAAGGCCCAGGAATTTGCCCTCATTATGTCTAACAATAGGAGTAGTGTGATCTTAATGTTTAATTGTGCATCACCCGCCTGTTACCAAATATAATATAGAAGGTCTTATCAGTTGATTGTAAGTTTTTGGCTGTCATCCATGTAGATATTTTTAGTAATTCGTCGTTAAAAATGGTGTTGAGCGTGGCAAGATTTGGGTGGGAGATGACATAAGTCGTGTCGTCAGCAAAGGGTATTGGTTTCAGGTGTTGTATACATTGGGAAGATCATTGATGAAAGAGGAAGAGCAGGGGACCAAAGACACTTCCTGCGGTACTCTGGTATCAAGTGGTCATGTCGAGCAGGATGTGTCTTTAATGGTGATATACTGGTACCTATTAGTGAGGTAGGATTTGAAGTATCAAGTGCATGACCTCTTATTCCATAGTGTTCAAGTTTGTGGAGTAGGATGCCATGGTTTACTGTGTCAAAGCTTTCCTTAGGTCAATAAAAAGTCCTAATGGATATTCCTTATTTTCGAGTGCTGTGTAAAGCAGGTCTATAATTTTTACTATTGCATCGTTAGTGCTTTATTTTCCTGAAGCCAAATTGGCAGGGGTTGAGTATGCTTTGTGTAGTTATAAACAGTATAATCTCTTGTGCACAAGTTTCTCAAAGATTTTGGATAGCAACGGTAGATTTGATATAGACCTATAGTTGTTACGTTTGTGGGGTCATCACCTTTGTGTATTGGTGTAACCCTTGCTGTTTTGAGTAGTGTCGGAAAGTGCTAGTTTCTAGTGATTTGTTAAAAAGTAATGAAATAGCATGGAAAGGACATGATCGGCTCGTTTGTATATTAATGGTGGGACTTGTGACAGAGTCCCTGATATATTTTTAAGTAACTTGATTATCATTGTGACTTCAGTGGGTTCAGAGGTGCAAGAAGAAGGAGGATGGGAAATTCTCATCTAGGTAATCACTTGCTCGGGCGTTGGTATCTGGGATTTTACTGGCAAGATTTGATTTATGGTTGAGAAAAGTCAAATATCTTGTTTACTTATCAATAGGTGTAGTGGTGTTTCGTTTGGTTTAGTTAGGACAATATCCCTAATTTTTTTCAGTTTGTGGGCCCATAATCTGTGAGGGTTTTCCAGGTCTTTTATATCTCCTCTTGTTTCAGTGAATCTGCTGGAGTAGTACAATTGTTTGACTTTTTTAATAGTTTGGTGAGAACGATGAATAGTGTTTAATAAACTCTTTATGTATGAATCCCCGTCTATATTGCTTCTCATATTGATGTTTCTTGCTAATGGATTTTAGTAAGCTGTTAGTTAGCCATGGGCAACCTAGATGTTTATTCATAATCTGCTTCATTTTATAGGACAATGTTTGTTGTATAGTCTATGTAATTTATTAAGAAAATTGTCTGTCCAATCATCGATACCCTTGGCGTTGGAATTTTATAGCCCAGTCAACCGTCTCTAGCTCTGCTGTGAAGTTATTTATTGATGCCTCTTCATGGAGTCTAAATGAAACTTTGGTGTATTCTAGAGGTGGTTTACTAATGTTTGTTAAGAGGAAGGTGGGTAGTGGTCTGTAGTTGCTGTTTATTATCCCCAATTTAAGGGGGCTAGGATATTGGTCCATATGGGTCGATTATGGATGCACTCGTCTCAGAAGCCTGGATGGTTTGGTTATTGTTGGTATGAGAAGTGTGTTGTTCATTTGTTGATGAAATCGGTTACTGTGGTCATCTGGTAGGCAAGGTTGATGTTGAAGTCTCCAGCAAGATAAGGTGGTGTTTGTTCATTTGGTTGTTTGTTATTAGCATTTTTAGTTGATCACTGTTATGGGATATTATGGACTTGTTATAGGGTTTGGAACCCAGCATGTATTGTTGTAGTTAAACTAACATGAATACCTAGTTAAATTGAATTAATCAGAAGTACTGCTTGGGAGTTTACAAGGCTTGGCCATCTTTTAAAACTTAAAAGAGCTGAATTACCTGATTTCATAATATAATAGGTTATATAAATAATGCACACATTTTATTAAGTACTAATTATAAGTTGCATTTCTCATTGTAATAACATAAGATATATTGAGAGTACATGTGGGAGATGTGCAAAGTGATGTGTTTATGTTTGAGGGGAGGGTTTTGGGGGAGACTGTTGTTTTCCCACAATTCCTGGTCCTGGAACAATAGCTGATGCAGTGAGCTGGTATTGTATTTAGCTGATCTTAACCTTGTGTTCCTGGGCAGAATGAGTGTCCAGAAGAAATGGGGCATTGTAGATCGATGTTGCCATGAGATTCTGTGATCTTCAGTGTATCAAGACACTGGAGGGTTAAAGAATGTTAAGAGAAAGAGAGTTAAAGGTGGCAGCTGAGCCATGTGCTTTGGGGTAGGCTGGTTGTATGTTTAGGAGTGGATACCTGGAGTCTACCTGGAGAGAATTCCAGGGGTCAACGCCCCGCGGCCCGGTCTGTGACCAGGCTCTTGTTGGACCAGAGCCTGATCAACCAGGCTGTTACTGCTGGCCGCACGCAGTCCAACGTACGAACCACAGCCCGGCTGATCAGGTACCGACTTGAGTGCCTGTCCAGTGCCTGCTTGAAGACAGCCAGGGGCTTGTTGGTAATCCCCTGATGTATGCTGGGAGGCAGTTGAACAATCTTGGGCCCTCACACTTATTGTGTTGTCCCTCAACGCTAGTGGCACCCCTGCTCTTCATTGGGGAATGTTACATCGCCTGCCGAGTCTTTTGCTTTCGTACGGAGTGATTTTTGTGCAAGTTTGGTACTAAGCCCGAGAATTTTCCATGTGTATATAATAATGTATCTCTCCCGCCTGCGTTCTAGAGAGTACAGGTTTAGGAACTTCAAGCGTTCCCAGTAGTTGGGTGGTTTATCGCACTTATGCGTGCGGTGAAGGTTCTCTGCATTTTCTCAAGGTCAGCAATTTCACCCGCCTTGAAAAAGTGCAGTTAGTGTGCACAATATTCCAGCCTAGATAGAACAAGCGATCGTAAGTGTCAACATGGGCTTGGCATCCCTGGTTTTGAAGGTTCTCATTATCCATCCTGTCATTTTTCGAGCAGATGCAATTGCTACATTGTTATGGTCCTTGAAGGTGAGATCCTTGACATGATCACTCCCAGGTCTTTGACATTAGTTTTCGCCTATTGTGTGGTTGGAATTAGTTTTGTACTCCGGATGAGATTTTAATTTCTTCACGTTTTCCGTATCTGAGTAATTGAAATTTCTCATCATTGAACTTCATATTGTTTTCTGCAGCCCATTTAAAGATTTGGTTTATGTCTGCTTGGAGTCTTGCAGTGTCTTCAACGGGTGGACACTGTCATACAGATTCGGGTGTCATCTGCAAAGGAAGACACAGCACTGTGGCTTATATCCCTGTCAATGTCTGATATGAGGATGAGGAATAGGATGGGAGCAAGTACTGTGCCTTGTGGAACAGAGCTTTTCACAGTAGCTGCCTCAGACTTACTCTGTTGACTACTACCTTTGTTTCTACGTGTTAGGAAATTATAAATCCATCTCCAACTTTTCCTGTTATTCCTTTATCACGCATTTGTGTGCTATTACACCATGGTCACACTTGTCAAAGGCTTTTGCAAAATCTGTGTATATAACATCTGCATTCTGTTTATCTTCTAGAGCATCCAGGACCTTGTCGTAGTGGTCCAGTAGTTGGGACAGACAGGGGCCTGCTCTAAACCCATGCTGTCCTGGGTTGTGCAATTGATGGGCATCAAGATGGGTGGCGATCTTGCTTCTTAGAACCCTTTCAAAGATTTTTATGATATGGGACGTTAGGCAATTGGTCTGTAGTTCTTTTATTGCTTTACTGCCCCCTTTGTGGAGCGGGCTATGTCTGTTGTTTTTAGTAGCTGCGGGACGATCCCAGTGTCCATGCTCCCCTCCATAGGATGTTAAAAGCATGTGATAGGGGCTTCTTGCAGTTCTTGATGAACACGGAGTTCATGAGTCTGGCTACGGAGTGCATGGGCATGTCATTTATTGCCTTTTTCAAAGTCATTTGGCGTAGTGATGATGTCAGAAAGGCATGCGTCTGTCAAGTTCTGTGGCACTCTCATGAAAAAATCATTTAGGTTTTCGATTTTCAGTCTGGTTAGTGGCTCGCTAAAGACTGTCATACGGGATTAAGTAACTCACTCATTTCCTTGCTGTCATCTGTGTAGGACCCATCCGGTTTAAGTAGGGGCCCAATACTGTTGTTGTTCTCGACTTTGATTTTGCATAGGAAAAGAAATACTTAGGGTTTCTTTCAATTTCATTTATGGCTCTTAGTTCTTCCCGAGTCTCTTGATTCCCTAAAGAGTCCTTTAGTTTTAATTCGATGTTTGCTATTTCTCTGACTAGTGTCTCCCACGTATTTCAGAGATATTCCCAGCCGCTCCGTTATTCTGCCTGCCTGTATAGGGAGCGCCCCTCTTTCTAGTTTGCATCTTTCCTCCTTTTCTTAAGGGAATTTGCCTTGAGCAAACCTCAAGTACCACAGAGTTAATTTGTTCAAGACATAGGTTGGGATCCGTGATGCTTAGGCAATCTTCCCAGTTTATATCATTTAGGACTTGGTTTAATAATAATAATAATAATAATAATAATAATTTTTATTTCAATGCATGTTACAAGTGTACAATGTTATTGTAGTTACAAATATAATACAATTATAAAACTGTAATGCAAGGAGAGCCACTGGCATGCCAAGCATTAGGGGCAGTTTATTCTAGAGACTTATTCACTAAGTACTTAATGCTAAAGAAATTGATTGAGTTTATTCTAGTTCTATATTATTTAAATTATTAAATGGTTATACATACTATTTAAAGACAATACAAGAGAAATTGGTTGAGTTTAATCTAGTTGTAGAATTTATTTCAAATTGTAGTATGTTGATGCTATACTAGTATAATAACAATACTAGAAATAGTTTTTAGAGGTTTCATCTAGGTATATATTTTATTTCAAATTAAGAAATGATGATACTATAAGATTTTAAATGACAATATGATGATATGAGATTGCAAACAAGTGTTAAGGAGGATGAACATATCAAAATGAGATCTTCTTAAGTAAAAATAATATTGGGTTTGGAAGTTTGTTACAGTATGAGTATTTAGTATAGGGTGAGTAGGTGACTTTTGAGAAGAGTCTTGAATTGATTTTCCGACAAGGTTAACTTGATATTTACTGGTAATGAATTCCAGATTTTGAGGCCCTTTATGTCATAGAATTTTTACATTGGTTAGTATGGACTCGGGGTATGTCAAATAGTGATCTGTGTCTTGTGTCATGTTCGTGGGACCTATTAAAGTTGTTGAGGAGAATTCTGAGCGCAGGGTTAATATTAGCATGTAGAGTTTTATGTATGTAGAAGGCACATGAATAGGTATGAATATTTTTTATAGTGAGTAGTTTTAAGGTTCTGAATATAGGTGGAGTATGCTGTCTAGAGTGGGAATTTGTTATCATCCTGACTGCAGCCTTTGCTGGGTTATGAGTGGTCTAAGGTGATTTAATGTTGTTGAGCCCCATGCACAGATTCCATAGGTGAGATAAGGGTAGATAAGAGAATGATATAGTGCAATGAGAGCTGGTTAGGCACATAATAGCGTATCTTAGATAATATCCTACTGTCCTTGAGATTTTCTTGGAAATTTGTTGTATGTGTTTTGGAATTTAAGACTACTGTCAAGGTGGATTCCTAGGAATTTTCCTCTGTGAGCCTTGTGATGGGTGAACCATTTAGCGTTATGTTAAGTGGAACATTTGTAGCTTTTGTTTCCAAACCTGAATGTAGTAGGTCTTGTCCGTATTGAGAGTAAGCTTATTTTGTCATCATCCATGTTGATATTTTCTGTAATTCGGCATTAACTGTGTTGGCTAGTACGACTGGATTTGGGTGAGAGAAGACATATGTTGTGTCATCTGCAAACAAAATGGGTTTGAGTAGTTGTGATGCATTCGGTAGGTCATTTATGTAAATGAGGAATAGAGTGGCCCCAGGACACTACCTTGAGGGACACCGACTGTAATTTGTTGTGTGGAAGAGTTCTCTCCATTTGTGTTCACGTACTGACTTCTGTTGCTAAGGTACGACTTATGTTTTTGTTATTGAAGTTGAATTTGGAGAAAGCTCCCTCACGGCTGATCACATTTTGTTGATCTGGAGCTCCCAGCATGCATGTCTGGACCTCTATTATGTTGTGATCTGAGTATATTGTTTTTGATATGATGACATTTCGTATCAGATCATCATTGTTTGAAGATGAGGTCCGCGTATTCTCTAATCTTGTGGGCTCTACTATTTGCTGGTTTAAGGTGAACTTGGTGCAGAGATTTAAAAGTTCATGCATGTGTGAATTTTCATCTGAACTGCCTCCTGGTGTTATCTCTGCTACCACATTGTTTGCAATGTTCCTCCATTTTAGGTGCCTGAGGTTGAAATCCCCCAGTAGCAAGATGTTGGGGGCAGGAGCTGGAAGATTTTCCAGACAGTGGTCAATTTTCAGAAGCTGTTCCTGGAATTGTTGGGACGTTGCATCCGGGGGCTTGTAGACAACCACGATGACCAGGTTTTGATTCTCGACCTTTATTGCTAATACTTCAACTACATCATTTGAGGCATTTAGTAGTTCTGAACATATAAGGACTCTGTGATATACAGGAACCCCCTTTTTGCCTATTCACTCTGTCACACCTATAGGTTGTAGCCCGGGATCCATATTTCATTGTCCAAGTGATCTTTATGGGTCTCTGAAAGCCGCAAACATGGCATTTGACTCTGTAAGCAGTCCACTAATGTAAGGTATTTGTTGTTTGTTGCTGGCTTTAGACCTTGTATATTAGCAAAGATGAATGTAGTTGGATTGGTGGTATTGGTGGTATGGGGGTCTTTTTCCTGGCTCTAATAACTGTTGTAATGGAGTGGGAGGCCACTGACTGTGATTCCACTCAGAAATGATTGCAGTTGGTGTACAATTTCTGTCATTTCCTGCCAGCTTTTTTTTCCTTCCTGGCACTAAAAACCCCTCTCTCCGGAGTGGCTGTGGCTACCCTGATTTTGCCATGGTCTGGATGTTCTGTGTCGCCTCGTACCCTTTAGGTGGTATGCTCAATATAAGGTTATAGACTGTCTTTCCTGAATTGATGTGTGGCACATTTCAGGGTGAAAAACTTACAGGACGGGAGGTTGCATTTGCCTGTTTTCATATGGGAACGGCATTTTCTGGGGTGATCATATTACATGTCCCATCTGATTTCCCAGATTTTCCATGCCTGCAGATACCAAGTGCATAATATTCCATAGCTGGTTTCCGTTTGCCCTGGTTTTTAGTGACTGTGTTCCCCATTGGTGGGTGTTCCTGTCTCATGTCTGTCTTCGTTACTATTGTAACAATGGAGCCTCCAACTGTTTCCGGTAATTTATCTTCATTATTTCCCTGGGCATCCCCTTGTTTACTATCTACCGTGGTATTGCTAGTTTGTACCACTGTTTTTGTGTGTCCTTGTCTACACCTGTTTCCCCATCATTTATTTCACTAGAGCTACTGTCCCTCTTCAGGTCACCATCATTTATTTCCCCATTCTTAAATATATAGGGTATATTTCAACATCTGTACCGGGGCGGTAGGCATCATCTGGCCCTGATTTTTTACTGACCCAACTGTTATAGAAAGCTGTCATGTTTTTTATGAAGTCCGATTTGGTGTTGTCATCTTTTAATATCGATGTGGTTTTATTCCACAGTTCGGTCTCATTTGGACATACCCAAAACACTTCCTTGTTTAATATCTCGGGTGGTAGAGTCTTGAATGTCTACACAAGGGGGCGTGGCAGCATTTACCACAAAAGATGCATGTAATCCATGCAGAGGAACGTTTGCTTGTTTGGTTGCATATTACACAGGGTTTCATGATTGATTTTGTTGGTTGCTTTACTGTATATTCTACTAATAGGTTCCCTGAAGTGGTGATCCGTCTATTTGTATCGTATCTATTTTATTTGCATGTGTAAGTGTTGGACAATCTTACCTTGTAGAAGTTATTCTTACTGTTATTCTAACTGTATATATACTCTTAATATAGCTCTATTTTTATAATGTTGGTTTAAATAGCCTTTTGAGAGGAATGTGAGAGGACCAATAAGTTTTCAGATGCAGCAGCTAAGCATGAGTAATTATTATTTTAGCCTATAATATCCTCCTTTTACTCTAAGACCTTTTAAGTAAATACCCTATGCTAGTACATGTAGAACCTTGATGATAATAGGGGAAAATAACATAACATGGGGGCCTTAACCGGGAGAGTTATTTGACTGTTAAAATAACTCAAAACATTCTTTGAGATGTACTGGTATGAGATAGGGTTATGAGTCACATGTTTTGGTAGGATAAAATTTACCTTGTAAAATTTACCTTGGTGTGTGTCAGTGGAAGGTTCATATATTAGTTTACAGGTTGTTTTCTCCAGAGTGGGGATTAAAGTTGAGTAACACATTTTGTTGTGGTTATGGTAGAGTGCCATGTGAAGATTTTTTTCCATTGAACTTGTGTTATTTTTATGTACCTGTGTAAAGACCTTGTCCATTGATGCTGTGCAGGAGTTAAGGATAAATAATGTCAGAAGCTGAATCTTTAGAATTTTCTGGCTTCAGTGAGGAGGTAAATAATTCATCAGTAAACATGTCTGTTAACAGTGAACAGGAGGAATCACCTCCTCCAGGTAATAAGGAAGCGATGATGAGACTTGAGATAGCTTTGATAACAGCTAAGACAAAATTCTTAGAAACTCAGGAGAGAGTACGTCAAAAGTTAGGAGGTTCAGACCAAGAGCCTGAGCAGTACTTTAACATAACTAAAGCTGCACATTTTGTCCCTAAGTTTACAGAGAGTGACCCAGACAGATTTTTTTCCCTTTTTTTTGATTAGGACTGCAAAGGAGCAAAGATGGCCCAAACAGCAATGGTCTACCCTAGTTCGCACACAGCTTGTAGAGCAAGGTTTTCAGAGAGTAGAGACTCTGGAAGAAGGAGAATTTTTCTGATTATGAGAAAGTAAAGGAGTAGTATTGCTTGATACCAAATGATACCTGAGAAATATAGGCAAATGTTCAGAAGTAAAACATTTCAAGAGGGGCAGACCTTAACTGAGTTAGGGAATGAGAAACTGTTCCTGTTTAAGAGGTGGGCTTGTTCAAAAGGAGTGAACAAGGACTATGAGAAGTTAGTAGACCTAATTGTTCATGAGGAATTGTACAATGTAATCCCTGTTGACCTTAGAGAATATTTGGAGGACAGAAATCCAGATAATCTTCAAGCAGCAATGGATCTGGGTGACAGATTCTTAGCTCATAAGGAATTGGTAGGTAAAAACAGTCATGCTCCATCAAAAAATTTCCCTGTTTTTTCTAACCCTTATTCCAAATCCTACGGTAATAAAGGTAAGTGGGACAAGAATTTTCAGGGGCCAATGAAGGCTGAGGCACCCTCTCAAACAGACGGGAAAGGTAAGTCAGCTGGAGCTCAAAGTTTACCTAGACCATCAAATAAAGTTTCAGTTCCTCGAGCACATAGTACCAGTCCTGCACCAAATGGTAAGAATACCTTTAAGAAGTATACCTGTTACTACTGTAACAAGACTGGGCACATACAAAAGTTTTGCTTTTATAAACAACAAGATCAGAGAAAGGAGGAACAATCCCAGGGAAACCTAACTGCAGAGACCCATCCGGTGGCTTGCATTAGGTCTTCAAGGCAAGGTGAGGAAACCCTTGGAATTAGACCCCAGGATGCGGGTTTTTGCTAGTAAGTCCACAGTGGCCTTGCATAAGGATGTTTGCAGGGTTGAGAACATGTTGTCCTTGAGAGATGGATGTAGCACCTACTCCTTGCTACGTGCGGGAGTGCTGCCAGTGTCTAATGATACCTATACTGGGCAAGATATATTATTGAAGGGTATTACGGGTTTGACCATAAGAACACCTGTGTACAAAGTTATGGGTAGAATCCGCATACCAAGTTGGCTATCTCCTGTAGGTATTTCAGATGAATTCCCTTTTGAAGGTGTTGACCTTTTTTGGGAAATAATGTAATGGGCCTGTTAGACAGTGAGGGAACAACTAGTTGGGAGGAACCAAGTCCCAAAGTTTGGGAGGAAGGCTAGAGAGACCCTTCCAGACCTTCTCCCTGCTGGTTCCACCATGAGAAGTATGGCTCATGATCATGCTATCAATAGTCTTCATGATATTTTCATGAGGATGATGAGGGGCAAGTCTGACACACTGTTTTCTGATGTTGAACTGCATCACTGAAGAAAGGGATGTTCCAGCCAGAGCTAGCATGATTGGAGCATAGATCAGTTCAGGAGTGTGAGAGAAGCTGCATCTACTAAGGTGCATTTAATTTCTGTACAGGAGAAGGATGTCACACTGAGCAGAGCCTCAGCTGTGGCTGAGGAAGCAGTTTCACAATTTAATAAGTGCTTCATTTCAGAGAGGAACTTTTACAGAGAAGTTGCTTCTGTTTGTAGTACCAAGGGAAGGAGAACAAGTGTTTTGTCACCAAATGATGATGTCCAAGGTTTCCAGGCATTTCTTCAAGCCTCAGCTGTGGGAGACTCTGGAAGAAAATAGTACGACCTATCATGTCTGTAAATTTATAGGGAAACCTTGTCAATGTATTAAACCTGTTCCCTTTCAGCCTATTTCAGCACCAGGTGGACCCTTCAGCAAGCTGATAGTAGATGTAGTTGGTCCAGTCCCAAGGACCAGAATGGGAAATGATTATTTACTCACAACTAATTGCTCTACTACCAGGTATCCGGAAGCAGTCCCTCTATATAAGATGATAACTCGTGTAGTCTTAAGGGCTTTGATGAAGTTCTTTTTTCATGTTGGCTTTCCTCGGGAGGTACAAACAGATCAAGGGTCTAACTTTACTTCAAAACTATTTAGAAATGTGTTAAAGGGGTTAGATGTACAGCCTAAATTTTCAACTGCCTATCACCCTCAATCTCAGGGGGTAGTGAAAAGATTTCATCAAACCCTAAAGACAATGATGAAAGCCTGTAGTATAGACAATACTAACATCTGGGATGAGAGGACCCCTCTTTTGTAACTGCTGAGTGGGGAAGCACCTGGAATCTCTGAGCTATTGGTTTGGGGAATGGTGATGTTTTCCCCCTCAGAGCTTTTTCTCAGTTTCAGATACTGTTTTTGTATGAAATGGATGGTACCAGTAAATCATCAACCAGACCCAATTAGATGTGGGACCATAGGTGGACCATAATGCTCTGGAGGCTGAGGGGTGCTGGCATTGGAGCCAAGTTCTGTGAGAAAATGTATGGAAAGTTGCTGTGAGCTGACCATGGTGTGGGGAAAGTTCTCAAGGAGTAAGAATAATGTACACAGTAACTGGTTAGAGGGTTTAGCATTAAATCAGAAACCTAGAGTGACCAATGTTTCAGTGGATCCACTATGTAAAAAGGTGCAAAATAATAATCTGTGTGTAATGGCCAAAAAGTATATAAGAAATTCCATGTTTATGAGAGAGATTGGAGAAAACATGTTTGGTCTTTCTAAGGAAAATGTTGGAGTAACCTTGTAAAAGTTTGGGATGTCACTAAAGGGGTAAAGTCACGACTTGATGAAGAAGTTGATAAGGAAGCTGAGCCAATTCGACAATATTTGTGTGTGAAAAATCTGCATGAAAACAGGCAGATGGAGGAAGAAGTGAAAGTCTTTCATTACCCATGTGTAGTGCTTAGTGAGAGTCAGTGGGCATTCCCATGCTTCATGGTTCCCAAATTCAATGGCACCCTGAGCAAATGCACTGACTGCCACAAAGTACATATAACAACTAAGGTTTACTGGTTTAGAAAGATTGATACTGTTGCATTAAGAAATGTAAAAGTATTAGATAAAGTAAAGTATAATTCCATGTGTGTAATGCCAGTTAATTACATTGTGTATATTGTGTGTGAGAGGGACTGTGAAAGTATTTTTGTAAACTTGATGTATACAGCCTGGGTGCAGATAGATGTCTTGGAGTTTGTGGTTGTTTTGCTAAAGGTTGCAGAATTAGTAAAATTGTTACTAAGTGTCCTCATTTTGCCACAGGAAAGGAATTTTTCACTGTTGGTTGTCTATTCTGCATCTGTATATGTCCCAGGATCGTTTCACCCTGTTCCTATGTATGGTGACCCGAATCAGACTCGTAAAATGGGCTTTGTCTGTGATTGCTGAGGTTTTTCTAGATGTTTCATGTAGATAAATGGTGCATGCTTAGTACGTACATAGTGTTTGTCTTGTGCTGACCTTGTTGTTTTTGCAGTGGTGAACTCTTGGCGGGCCTGAGTGCTCCCTACCAGCCATTCAACTGTGAAGGAGATGGTTGGAGCCAGACAAGAGAAGGGAATCAGGTTTCCGTAATTGTGAGTTGAGGCAGAGTTGACAACCTTCGGTGACATGAGAAGTCCAGGGAGGTATGTTGTTTGTGTCTTGGTGTGCTCTAAGTACGAAACGGTCCAACGGTTGCCTGAGTGGTCCGTGTATTCCCTCCATGTACTATAGCAGTTCCTCCTTATAAAGTTGGAGGATCTGTATGGAGGATGTCCTCGGAAGATGGGGTACGTGCCTCGACCATTTAAGGATTTTGGGGTTGACTGGAAAGTCTCACTTTTTTTTTGGTTCGGCCACCACGTAAGAGACACCTTGACATGTTTTTTGTGAAGTTTCTGCCTGGGGTATACCTGACTGCTCTGGGTTTGGCTCTACTCTCATCTCCTGATCAGGAAGATGCCATCCTGGAGTACCAGTTGCCTGCTGGATTTACCGCAGCGGAGACACAGGCCTGTCGGTGCTGGCTTTCACAGTGGGCTTTGTGTGTAGTCCTTGCATTGTTAAAATGTATTATGTTAGTAACCACTAAAGTAGTTAATGGTTACACCCTTCAGTATGTGGATGTGGTTAAACTGTTTTTCTAGTAACCTTTGCACTCTGTTCTAGTATTATTCCATTCATGGGTTTTGTATGGTGTATGGTAAGGGCGGAATTGCATATTTATTATGGGAAGGTTCAATGGAGCCATGAAAATTTGTAGATTGCCATGTTGTATGTCACCTTGTTGTATAACTGTACAGTGAAGAGTAACTATGGTGCCGGGGTATATGTAAAACCTCTAGTACTGTTACTACCACCTTTAGGCTAAGACCTTATTTTTCCCTAGTCGTATCCTGCGGGACACTGCTAGCTTTTGTGAGACTCCGTCTTTAAACAAACAAACAAACAAATTTTATTTCATTGCAGATTGCAGATTACATAGGTATCGGTAGTTACAATGTAAATTGAGTGTAAGGAGAGCCACTGACATGCCATGACATTAGGGGCAGCTTATTCTAGTCCTTAATATTAGAGAAATTTATTGAGTTTATTCTAGTTAAAAATTATTTTCAAAATTACAATATGATGAAATTTTACTGTTTAAATTATTATATAATGATATTAGATTGTTAAGGTGTTAAGATTCTTGAATGATAATATGGAATTGAGATTATCTTAAGGAAAATAACATTGAGCATTTTTGACATTAACTATAATATGAGTAGGGGAAATTAATAGTAACATATTATTAAAAATTGAGATTATCGTATAGGAAAGTAATAATGAGCATTTTTCAAAGTAGTTTATAGTATGATCATTTAGTTTTGGGTGAGTAGGCGGTTTTTGAGTTGAGTCTTAAATTGATTTTCAGACAAGATTATCTTAATATTTTTGGTAATGAATTCCAGATTCTGGGGCCCTTTATGTGCATAGAATTTTACATAGGTTGATATGAACACAGGGTATATCAAAAGTGATCTGTGTCTTTGTTGTGGTCATGGGTCCTATTAAAGTTGGTGAGGAGAATTTTGAGCAGAGGGTTTATATTAGAGTGTAAAGTTTTATATATGTAGTAGGCACAAGAGTAAGTATGAATGTTCTTACGGTGAGAGTTTGAGACTTTTGAATATTGGTGATGGCTGTCTAGAGTGGGAATTTGTTATCATTCTTGACTGGGCCTTTTGTTGTGTTATGAGTGGTCTAAGGTGATTTAACGTTGTTGATCCCCATGCACAGATTCCATAGGTGAGATAGGGTAGATAAGTGAATGATATAGTGCAAGGAGAGCTGATTGAGGTACATAATAGCGTATCTT
>WNWK01015917.1:0-46371 GCA_009830355.1 Cherax destructor | reverse complement strand
TGCAGCCATTTTAAGATCCGGATCTTGCTTCTGTTTTTTTTTTCCCCTTTTCTATTTCTCCTAGCTATCCTCTTCTCCATTCCCCGCTGATCAAAATATTTTCCCCCCCTTTTCCCTTTTTCCCCTTTTTCCGCTGCAGTGTGTTGTTGGGGTCTCCGCGTTGTCTACCCTCTCATGTGTTGTTACTGTGCTCTCATTCGTTGTTGCTGATGAGCTCTTCTTGTCCCTGTCTGCTTCATCTATGTCCCTCTCGTGTGTTGTTAGTATCCCGCTCGTCTTGCTTCGGGCCCCACTTGTGTCTGCCAGTGAATGTGCATACAAGAGCTCTCCTTTTTTCTCCTCATTCCCTTTGGTTGTGTCTGGTGCACAGGCTCCGAGCGGCGTTTCTGGCCAGGTACTTTTGTCTCTATTCTGTGGCATTCCCTGCAGCTTCACTTCTAAGATCCGGATCTTGCCTTCTGCTTTTTTGACTTGCATTTCCCATTTTCTACTCTCCTCAGCTATCCTCTTCTCCATTCCCTCGCTGATCACCAATATCTTCCTCTCCCATTCCTTTTCCCTTTTTTTGAGTTCCTCCTCGGTGATCACCAATATCTTCCTCTCCCATTCCTTTTCCCTTTTGAGGAATTCCTCCTCCCACTGTGGCCTTCCCGGATCGGCCATCATCCTCCTTGTTGACACCCCTCTTCCTGAGCCGCCCATATTCCCACGGTGTGCCCTTGTGGATGTATTGAGAGTATCAGAAGAAGGGAGAAAGCAGAGGGATAGGGAAGGGGGTGAGGGGGAGAGAGATAGCTTAGAGGTAGTGTGGAAGAGGGTGGATAGAGGAGGGAGAGGGGGAGTGAGAGAGAGAGGTAGGGAGAGGAAGAGGGATAGAGAGAGGTAGGGAGAGGGAGGGGGAGATATGGGGGAGGGAGGTATAGAGAGGGGAGATAGAGGGGGAGAAGGAGGTATAGAGAGGGGGAGGGAGAGAGAGAGAGGGAGGGTTGTGTGAGGGAGATAGGGGGAGAGGGAGGTATGGACTACTCTCCTAATATTATGCTAGAATTTTGCTGGTACTAATTCTATAATGATTAGTGATACTAAGCTAGGCTAAGACAAGCCCAGAAAAGAGATAGAGGGGGAGAAAGAGATAGAGGGGGAGAGCCTGAGAGAGAGGTAAAGGAAGAGGGAGAGAGGGTATAGAGGGGGAGAGGGTATAGAGGGAGGGAGGGTATAGAGGGGGAGAGGGTATAGGGGGGGAGAGAGAAATAGGGGGAGAGAGGGTAGAGAGGGGGAGAGAGAGATAGAGGGAGAGAGAGATGGTATAGAAGGAGAGGGAGAGAAATAGAGGGAGAGAGAGAGAGAGATAGGGAGGGTGTATGTGTGGGGGAGAAAGGGAGGGAGAGAGGTAGGGAGAGGGTGTATGGGAGAGTATACCGATGTCACTTACGTGTATAGTGTGCAAAGTCCTGGAGAAACTATAGACCGGTGTCACTTACGTGTATAGTGTGCAAAGTCCTGGAGAAAATCATCAGGAAAAGAATGGTGGAGCATCTGGAGCTGAACAGGATAATAAACACCAGACAGCACGGATTCAGGGAAGGCAAATCTTGTGCAACAAACCTCCTGGAGTTCTATGATAAAGTAACAGAGGTAAGGCAAGAGAGAGAAGGGTGGGTTGGCTGCATTTTCCTGGACTGCAGGAAGGCCTTTGACACAGTTCCTCACATGAGATTAGTATAGAAGATGGAAGACCAAGCGTGTATAACAGGAAGGGCACTGGAATGGATCAGGGAATACCTCACAGGGAGACAACAACGGGTCATGGTGCGTGATGAGGTATCACAGTGGGCGCCTGTGACGAGTGGTGTACCGCAGGGGTCAGTCCTAGGACCAGTGTTATTCCTGGTATATGTGAATGACATGACGGACGGGATAGACTCAGAAATGTCTCTTTTTGCAGATGATGTGAAATTAATGAGGAGAATCACATCGGATGAAGACCAAGCAGGACTTCAAAGAGACCTGGACAAGCATGACATCTGGTCTAGCAACTGGCTTCTCGAATTTAACCCCACCAAATGCAAAGTCTTGAAGATCGGAGAGAGGCAAAGAAGACCGCTGACAGAGTACAGGCTAGGTGGACAAAGGCTACAAACCTTATCAAAGGAGAAAGATCTTGGGGTGAGTATAACACCAAGCACGTCTCCGGAAACACACATCAACCAGATAACCGCGGCAGCATATGGGCGACTGGCAAACCTAAGATTAGCGTTCCATTACCTTAACAAGGAATCGTTCATGGAGCAGGGAGAGCAAAGACCCAGTAGCGGACAGCGCAGAGGCTGGGCCAGGAGCTGAGTCTCGACCCCTGCAACTACAATTAGGTGAGTACAATTAGGTGAGTACACACACACAGCCCCGGTGGCCTGGTGGCTAAAGCTCGGAGGCCCCGGGTTCAATTCCCTGCGGAGCGGAAACATTTCGAAGTGTTTCCTTACACACACACACATACACACATACAACAGGCCTAGTGTCTAATCGACATGTGCCTAGAACAAAATGGTAACTAACACACACACACACACACACACACCACACACACACACACACACACACACACACACACACACACACACACAAACAAACACACAATTAATTTGGTAGAAATCCCAACAAAACGCGTGACTGCAAGTATGAAAAAAAATGCCACAGTGAAAATAGGAAATAAAACCCCATGTGCTTTCACACACATGTGTGTGTGTAACCACATGAAAGTGCTCAGGTTTATTTCCTATTTTCACTTTAATTTTTTCATATAATTTATTTTTTCTTCACTCACATACCTGACACGTCCCTAACGTGAGACACTGACTGATCCCTTACACCTCCTCCCTCCCTCAGGGACACCGACTGATCCCTTACACCTTCCCCCTCCCTCAGGGACACCGACCTCCATTATGTGGTGATTAAGACAAAGAACTTTGTTGACAAACAATGCAATAACACGCCACACTTAGGTGAACTGAGGTGACCTAATGCAAGTTGGTCACTCCACTACTTTCCCTTCCGCTGTTCCCTGACCTTAATGTTTGACTTCCTCTGAACTAGCACTCCTGTGAACTGGACCCCATTCAGCTCCCAGTCACCTCCCATGCCTGGCACTGCGGCTAACGCTACGGTCTTCGCGCCGGAAGACGGGATTATCTTATTCGATCGCCCGAGGTTCTTCTTACCTGTCCATATCCGGATGTGAACTGAACCTTCTCCTCTCGAGATTGTGGTCTAGATGCGTCCTCTCTCCATACTGACTTCAGTGAACGAACCCCGAAATATGATTTTTTAAAAGGTGGACAGAGACGATCAAGTGTCTTACTCCTAGTCGTCTGATAAAGAATGCAATCCCTGGCGGATTGCAAAGACACGAAGGCATAATAGACGTTGAGGTAATTCTCGCTGGTCAGTTGTAGATTCTCTGTTATAGATCGAAGCTTCAGTAGAGCTACATTCTGTTCTCTCTACTTTAGTCCTGATTACTGTCTTGGTGTTATACTGTCCAGTTTATCGGGTTGTTCAGTACATTTATGAGTACTGAACTGAATCCATTATAAATATAAAAAATTTAAACACTACCAATCGTATTTGTATGTTGAGTTCATGATTATGATGTTCAGGATGCTGACGTGAAGGCTGCTATAAAGAGTGCCACCTAAAACAGAATTTTTACCTCATAGGAATTTTTTTTATCCATATTCAGATGACTAGAAACAGCAAATCCAGTTGGCCCTATGGACGCGGTAAGTCAGATAAAGTTCATTGGGACATAGGTGTTTAGTCCTTTACTTCCCACATGATTCAGTGATCTGAGACGGTTTTTCCCCTCACCCGTGGTCACCCCTCACCCGTGGTCACCCCTCACACCGAAGATTCTGCTCACTGGGGATCTTACCCCTCTCAGTGAGTCACGCTGCGTGCCACTGACATGGGTTCAAATTTAAAGTTTCGTTCCTCAGCCGACTGTCAAGACTCGAGCATGACTTATATTAAGTAGTGTCTGCCAAGCCTCGATACTATTTTAGTGTAGGAGATTTAAGGGAGTCAACTGACAGACTTTCAATAGTGTTTTGATATTTTTAACCTCTTATATTTACTTCAGTTGTTCTTCTGCGTGAACGTTCGTGAGTGTGAGCGTTAGCGTTAGTTTTTGCTCGCTCAGTACACTCTCACTTTCCCCAAGCATAAATTACGCAACTGCTACGGAGATAATTATCGTGGTGAAAATCGTAATTACACTTGTTAATTTGTGGTAACAACTTGACCGCTGTGATGGACACTTGACCACGTAGGGGGCAAATGAGGTGCTGGTTGGTTTTTACTCATTCAATTGCTTAGTTTAGTGACACTGGTGAACCACAGCCCCTTCAACTACCGAACCCCACGTCCTCAAACATAAATACACACACACTCACACTCACACACACACCTGGTCAAACACGTCAAGAAATTAGAGAAAGTGCAAAGGTTTGCAACAAGACTAGTCCCAGAGCTAAGGGGATTGTCATACTAAGAAAGGTTAAGGGAAATCGGCCTGACGACACTAGAGGACAGGAGGGTTAGGGGAGATATGATAACGACATATAAAATACTGCGAGGAATAGATAAGGTGGACAGAGACAAGATGTTCCAGAGAGGGGACACAGAAACAAGGGGTCACAACTGGAAGTTGAAGACTCCTATGAGTCAAAGGGATGTTAGGAAGTATTTCTTTAGTCATAGAGTTGTCAGGAAGTGGAATAGCCTAGAAAGTGATGTAGTGGAGGCAGGAACCATACATAGTTTTAAGACGAGGTTTCATAAAGCTCATGGAGCAGGGAAAGAGAGGACCTAGTAGCAATCAGTGAAGAGGCGGGGCCAGGAGCTATGAATCGACCCTTGTAACCACAAATAGGTGAGTACAAATAGGTGAGTACACACGCCCCGATGGCATGGTGGCTAGCGCTCTTGCTTCACGCACGGAGGGCCCGGGTTCAATTCCCGGCGGGGCAAAAACATTTCGAAGTGTTTCCTTACACACAAACATACACACACACACACACACACACACACAAATATACAACAGGCCTAGTGTCTAATCGACATGTGCCTAGGACAAAATGGTAACTAACTAACACAGTTGGAAGTTGAAGACTCAGATGAATCACAGAGATGTTAGGAAGTATTTCTTCAGTCACAGAGTGGTCGGGAAGTGGAATAGTCTGGGAAGCGATGTAGTGGAGGCAGACTCAATATATAGCTTTAAGAAGAGGTATGACAAAGCTCATGGCGCAGGGAGAGTGACCCAGTAGCGGTCAGTGAAGAGGCGGGGCCAGGAGCTATGACTCGACCCCTGCAACCACAACTAGGTGAGTACACACACACACACATACAAACACACACACACAAACACACACACATATATACAACAGGCCTAGTGTCTAATCGACATGTGCCTAGGACAAAATGGTAACTAACTAATGGGCATGTCCTACGGGGAGAGGTTAAGGGGACTCGACTTGACGACACTGGAGGATAGCAGCGATAGAGGGGGACATGATATCGACATACAAAATACTGAGAGGAACCAACAGGGAGGACAGAGACAGGATGTTCCAGAGATGGGACACAGCAAAAAGGTCACAATTGAAAGTTAAAAACTCAAATGAGTCACAGGGATGTTAGGAAGTATTTATTCAGTCATAGAGTTGTCAGGAAGGGGAACAGTCTGGAAAGTGAGGAAGTGGATGCAGTACCATACATAGCTTTAAGAAGAGGTATGATAAAGCTCATGGAGCAGGGAGAGAGTGGACCTAGTAGCTATCAATGAAGAGGAGGGGTCAGGAGCTATTAATCGACCCCTGTAACCACAATTAGGTGAGTACAGTAAGGTGAGTACACACACACACACACTCAGAGGGTCAGAATCATACATATTCAAATACACATAGTGACATTATCATACATATTTTAGATTTTGGTCGTGGTTAGTTTACTGCACACACCACGACCATCCTGTGAACGGTACCGTAAAAGCACCAGAGACCCAGGAGCTTTTCCCTGGATAGGTTTGAACAGTACATTTGGGAATATATTTAAAATTTATAATTTTCCTGTTAAAAGCAAGTTTGGGAAGCTTGTTCAATGTGACTGGTATCTTATTTCCACTAATAAGATACCAAGACGTATAATATATGTACTTTGTTTTACTATCTTATGCAATAGTTCTCAATAAGCGGATAGTGAAGCACAGTGTCCCATAGAGTAGTCATGTGTGTGTGTGTACTCACCTAGTTGTGGTTGCAGGGGTCGAGTCATTGCTCCTGGTCCTGCCTCTTCACTGGTCGCTACTAGTTCCTCTCTCCCCCTGCTCCATGAGCGTTATCATACTTGTTCTCATCTCGTCTCTCAGATGTGGAGTATATTTTCTTGATTAATCCAGTTCTTCACATATGTTGTTTAATTTTCCAGCTTTGCTAACGTAGATTATATCGAGTTTAAATAAACAATCTTCATTTAATTTAGTATCCTCTTCAAGTTGCCCAGTGTCAGAGTCATGACGTTTCGGATAAGAATGAAAAGGCACAATACCGTGACTGGTACAATACACAAATAACTAGTTAATGGTCCAAGTCGGACCGAAACGTCGCATTTATTATCATATGTACTCGTTATTTGTGAATTGTCTTAACGTTCCCTTAGACTCAAATACTTTTTCCTTAAACTTGTAAAGAAGCATGTCTAACAAATAAATAATCTTAAAATCATCGCGGCGACAAGTCTGGCAACGCAGGAACTGAGCAAACCTGTGAGAAAATTGAAAGCTGGTCGAGTATTATTGATAGTGTGAGAATGTTTTTGTTTTGGTGAGCAAGGGGGAGGTAAGTCCTGTCTCAGGTCCGCCTCAAGATGCTTCTCTCTCTTAGACCTTCCTAATATCCTCAATATTAAGTGCTGAAGGTATACTCGCCTTTTATTTGTACTTCCTCCTGTCGTATTTTCCTAGCATTTGTTTATACTAAACTCAAGTTGTTGTTTACTTGAGGCCTGGTCACAGGGCCGCGGGGGCGTTGATCCCCGAAACCCTCTCCAGGTATACTCCGGGTATACCATTCTTGCCGCCTGTCAGTGCTATTCTGCAGCTACTTGCCCAAGTATATCGTATCTGTTTTCCTCATAATTTCTCGTCAGCTACAAACCTCGGCATTAAGTACTCGATCTCGCCAGACATTAAGTACTCGATCTCGCCAGACATTAAGTACTCGATCTCGCAGACAAGTCACTGAGAGACTTGAAGACCAGCATCGGTGCTAGCACTCAGCTTTGGGGACGCCACTTGTGTCATCACATCAATTCAAAATTTTCGTTCTCTCTACGATTCTCTTCTTTCTCTTTAGTTCTTGACCTAATACCTCTGCTTCCTTTTTTTTTTATAGTTTCTAGACTAATCACGGGTTTCACCGTAACAAAATCCTCTTTGACAGGCAAAGAATAAGCAATCTACCAACATTCTTTCAGATAACAAATATTTCAGATATATTTTTTTCCAGTTATCTTACATAAAAAAAACTACCAAACTGGATATCTCCCACCAAAGTAGGGTATCCCATTATAAAGAAAACACATTTGCCATCATTCAAATACTAGCTGTTTTACCTGAAGTACTCGGACATCAGAATTCAAATGAGCCTCAGAATCGGAACATTCACACCCATCCTTCAGAGTACAGACACTGTACATGGTTCAGAGTGCAGGCACTGTACATGGTTCAGAGTACAGACACTGTACATGGTTCAGAGTACAGACACTGTACATGGTTCAGAGTGCAGGCACTGTACATGGTTCAGAGTACAGACACTGTACATGGTTTAGAGTACAGACACTGTACATGGTTCAGAGTACAGACACTGTACATGGTTCAGAGTGCAGGCACTGTACATGGTTCAGAGTACAGACACTGTACATGGTTTAGAGTACAGACACTGTACATGGTTCAGAGTGCAGACACTGTACATGGTTCAGAGTGCAGACACTGTACATGGTTCAGAGTACAGACACTGTACATGGTTCAGAGTACAGACACTGTACATGGTTCAGAGTGCAGGCACTGTACATCCCACCTCCAGGACTCAAGACAGGCTAATTGGTTTCCCTGTAGCCGTTCTTAAAATGTAACCTATATATATGTCGTGCCAAATAGGTAAAACTTACTATTTTGGCTTAAATAGCAACGCTCTTCTTGTTGAATAAGGCAAGAGAAAATTTGTGTATGCAATAATTTAGCAAAAGTCATTCTGAACCTAACGAAAAAAAAAATATTTCATTGTGTTTGTTTATTATTAAATTATTGTAAACTTATCTAAAATATATTTAGTTGGATTAGGCTAAATTAAATTGCGCTTGTTATAATAAGGTTAGGTAAGTTTTCTAAGGTTCTTTTGGTACAAAATTATTAATTTTTACATTAACATAAATGAAAAAAAAAATATCTTTAAACGTATAACAGAAAAGTTTAGAAAGGACTTAATTTTAAATGATTTTTTGCTAATTGACCAGTTTTACTTATTCGGCACGACATATATATATATATATCGTGCCGAATATATATAATGTCGTACCACATGGGTATAACTGGGCAATTAGCAAGAACTCATTTAAAATTAAGTCCTTTCTAAAAAAAATTCTTATACGTTTAAAGATATATTTTTTTTCATTTATGTTAATGTAAAAATTAATAATTTTGTGCCTAAAGAACCTTAGAAAACTTACCTAAACTTATAACCAGCGCAATTAAATTTCCAACTAAATATATTTTTGATAAGTTTACAATAATTTAATAAACAAACACAATGAAATTTTTTTTTGTTAGGTTCAGAATGATTTTTGCGAAATTATTGCATACATAAATTTGTGCTTGCCTTATTCAGCAAGAAGAGCGTTGCTATTTAAGTCAAAATCGCAAGTTTTACCTATTTGGCACAGATATATATATATATATATATATATATATATATATATATATATATATATATATATATATATATATATATATATATATATATATATATATATATATATATATATATGCAAAGAAACCACTATGAAAAATAGAAGATTCAGCGCTTTCGTGACTACTCACATTAGTCACGAAAGCGCTTGGAATTCTTCTATTTTTCATAGTGTTGTCATGCATATTTTGATATCACCTGTTTACTGTGATCTTTTGCATATATATATATATATATATATATATATATATATATATATATATATATATATATATATATATATATATATATATATAATACATATATATATATATATATATATATATATATATATATATATATATATATATATATATATATATATATATATATATATATATATATATATATATAAGCTTAGTTGCACTGCTCTGATAAATGATGATTCACAAGTAATATTAAATCCTCTTCTGTTTAAACGAAGTCTCTGAAACTCCCGTAGCTGCTGATTTCTTAACTCATTGCTGAAAGATTTCAACATCCTATAAAATTCGCCCTGCAAGATGGAATGTTTCCGGAAACATAGATATCTTTCGTTCTCACTGTGTGACTGTCATAGACGATAGGGTAGCAGCACATTGCTGAAGCATCCAATTTGTTGACAATATGTATTACAACTTTCGTAGCACCACTCTGTCACCTAATTTCTACGTTTTTAATTCTATCTATAATCACAACAGACTGTTCTCAAATATGTCTTCTCTGTATGAAGATAACGTAAGTAATTATATCCCTATAATATGAAGGGAAGAATATAAAAATGAATATAATCATAAACATAATTTTTAACCGGGTGGACCGGTAAGCCAGTGGAAGGCCTCGGTCAGATGACCGAAAGCTCCAGCTGCGCATCAGGAAACACTTGTACAATTTCCTGACCTGAAGGGAGCCAAGCACCAAGTGAATCTGGTACAGGAAATCCCAAACCAGACCACAGTACAATTAATACTCTTTAATGACAGCCAGGAATACCTAATAAAGGTTAATTATTTAATGTTCACCGCCTCAGATAGGTGGCAGATTAGACTTTAATTACAGGTTGATCAGCAACGTTGAAAACGAGTCAGTCATAAATTTAGAGATAACGAGAGATTTTCTTGCTTAAACGAAAGTAACAAAAAAAATACAATTATGGTGTATTCTTGCATATGTTATCCTTTATTAAAAGTCAAAAGGGAGCAGTTAGGTGATTTGTAACAAATAACTTTGTGCAGAAAATTATTAATAAAGAAAAGCTTGTTGATAACGAATTAAGCATATCTCTACAAGATATGCAAAGATAACTAAGATATACTAAGAGTAATTCTGTATGAATTGTGTTGAAGCCTTCAAGATGGAGGTGGGAGCCACTCGACGCAAAATGAGGTGACAGGTAGTGATGAAACTTTGGTAAAGTATTAGTGATGAAGCTGTAGTAAAGCGTGAACACCTTTAATTGAAAGATACTTAATAAAGGTGAACACCTTTAATTGATAGATGGAAACTTGATACCCTCATTCTAAGACCCTTTCGCTATATCCCGGAGCCGTCTTGAAGACCTGATCTACATTCCGCTAGTAAGGTGCGCCTGTGCCTGTGATCATTACTACAGCTCTACCTCATCCACTGATTTCACTAATAAAGGCTATGTTCTAATGTCTCCTTGGTGAGGGTAAGGTTTTTAATTAAATATATTCAGGTATTGTATATATTTCGTATTTATGGAGTCATACTGATGAAGCCATTCCAACAGCAGAAGCCCTTCATCTTTTGTAACTGGTATAAACAGTCAAATATATAATCGGGGATGCGCTAAACCCTTCGGTGTTTTACAGCACATGGGGTATTGGAGGCAGTCAGGTTCGATTCAGGCAGATAAGTCCATTTCCCGAGATCAACAGCCCCTTCACTTGAATCAAGGTACCTTGGAAACATAAGAACAAATGCAGTATAATGCGATCTTTTATTGACTACGTTTCGCCCACATAGTGGGTTTTATCAAGTCAAAAACAGATCTACCTGGGCGAATAGCACATGAGTATATATAGTGTGGAGTCAGGTGGATAATGTTGAGTAGGCTGGATTTCAGACTGACTCTTACTGACCTGTCTCAGATCCAACAATCTCTTCAAGACTGATGGACTGATTCTGCAGGCTGAGGGACTGATTGCCTCAAACTCCGTCTGATCTTCACCATTCTTCATTGTATAGGACTGATGAAGCCACTGTGTGGCGGCGAAACGTTTCCTCAGTAAAGATACACAAATGTTGCACATTAACTTGTCGGTTCTCTGAGTTATTTACCAACATAACTTGCTTGAAAAATACTTCTCGGTTCTTCCAGCCAACATTCTGAAAAGCAGTCTTTAACAGATTGAAATGTGAGTGCACCTGTTTTATTTTTTTTACAGTAATGACAAATTGCTAATAGTTTATTTAAATAAGTAATTTCTTCAAAATAATTTTAGTAATTAATAGATAATATTTGTAATTTACCTGTAACTGGGTGGTTGTCTCTCCCTGTAACTGGGTGGTTGTCTCTCCCTGTAACTGGGTGGTTGTCTCTCTCTGTAACTGGGTGGTTGTCTCTCCCTGTAACTGGGTGGTTGTCTCACCCTGTAACTGGGTGGTTGTCCCTGAACTGGTGTTGTCTCCCTGTAACTGGGTGGTTGTCTCACCCTGTAACTGGGTGGTTGTCTCACCCTGCAACTGGGTGGTTGTCTCACCCTGTAACTGGGTGGTTGTCTCTCCCTGTAACTGGGTGGTTGTCTCTCCCTGTAACTGGGTGGTTGTCTCACCCTGTAACTGGGTGGTTGTCTCTCCCTGTAACTGGGTGGTTGTCTCACCCTGTAACTGGGTGGTTGTCTCACCCTGTAACTGGGTGGTTGTCTCTCCCTGTAACTGGGTGGTTGTCTCTCCCTGTAACTGGGTGGTTGTCTCACCCTGCAACTGTGTGGTTGTCTATCCCTGTAACTGGGTGGTTGTCTCTTCCTGTAACTGGGTAGTTGTCTCACCCATTAACTGGGTGGTTGTCTCACCCTGCAACTGGGTGGTTGTCTCACCCTGTAACTGGGTGGTTGTCTCTCCCTGTAACTGGGTGGTTGTCTCACCCTGTAACTGGGTGGTTGTCTCACCCTGCAACTGGGTGGTTGTCTCACCCTGTAACTGGGTGGTTGTCTCTCCCTGTAACTGGGTGGTTGTCTCTCCCTGTAACTGGGTGGTTGTCTCTCCCTGTAACTGGGTGGTTGTCTCTCACTGTAACTGGGTGGTTGTCTCTCCCTTTAACTGGGTGGTTGTCTCTCCCTGTAACTGGGTGGTTGTCTCTCCCTGTAACTGGGTGGTTGTCTCACCCTGTAACTGGGTGGTTGTCTCACCCTGTAACTGGGTGGTTGTCTCTCCCTGTAACTGGGTGGTTGTCTCACCCTGCAACTGAGTGGTTGTCTCACCCTGTAACTGGGTGGTTGTCTCTCCCTGTAACTGGGTGGTTGTCTCACCCTGTAACTGGGTGGTTGTCTCTCCCTGTAACTGGGTGGTTGTCTCTCCCTGTAACTGGGTGGTTGTCTCTCCCTGTAACGACGGCTTCAGTCTAATTTATAGAGTTTACCTTAAACTAAATTCTCCCTAAAATTCAGCCAACTGCAATAAGAAAACTTAAAACATTAGTGGACCTTCTTTCAAAGCTTTCGAACTTCTGTATTTTCCTCTACAACTCCATTTTACAGTACGGTTGGTTTATCACCCGCGTTTTATTATAAGTTTATCACCTTCGTTTTATTACAGGTTTATCACCTGCGTTTTATTACAGGTTTATCACCCTCGGTTTATTACAGGTTTATCACCTGCGTTTTATTACAGGTTTATCACCTTCGTTTTATTACAGGTTTATCACCTGCGTTTTATTACAGGTTTATCACCTTTGTTTTACTGCAGGTTTATCACTAAAGATTAAGACACATGTGCAACGGTTGGGAATATTTATTAATTAAACGTTTCGCCCAGAGTCAAATACAGAGGCAGAAGATGTAGCAACCTTGGTGGGTAAAAAAGATATTTGAGGTGGTCAGTCCCTCAGCCTGGAGAAGAGTTCAGCTCCATGGTCTGGAACAAGGTGGTCAGTCCCTCAGCCTGGAGAAGAGTTCAGCTCCATGGTCTGGAACAAGGTGGTCAGTCCTTCAGCCTGGAGAAGAGTTCAGCTTCATTGTCTGGAATAAGGTGGTCAGTCCCTCAGCCTGGAGAATAGTTCAGCTCCATGGTCTGGAACAAGGTGGTCAGTCCCTCAGCCTGGAGAAGAGTTCAGCTTCATGGTCTGGAACGATTTGAAGCTGAAGCGTGAGAACGGAGTCTTCAATACTGTTGAAGGTGAGGTGAAGGATCTCGGAGACGTTGAAGGGGACGGGATCCACTAGTGGAAGCAAGAAGCCAGGTCTCTTTGGAACCTGTGACCTCTGATTCCTCCTGGTTGACTGGGCTGTCATGTCTGGCTGTGGAGGCTGTCATGACTAGCTGTGGAGGCTGTCATGTCTGACTGTGGAGGCTTTCATGTCTGGCTGTGGAGGCTGTCATGTCTGGCTGTTTAAGCTGATGTGAAGTTGATGAGAAGAATTAAATCGGACGAGGAACATGCAGGACTACAAAGGGATCTGGACAGGCTGCAGGCCTGGTAAGTAAGTTTATTCAGGTATATTCCAAATACAGTTACATAGATTATCATACATAGCAGCATTTGTGTAGAAAACCTAGGATAACCCAAAAAAGTCAAAACTGGCTGCTGGAGTTCAACCCCACCAAGTGCAAAGCCATGAAGATTGGTGAAGGGCAAAGAAGACCGCAGAGAGTTTCTCTTCATCCAGATTACCACAAAAAAAAACCATTCAAACGACTTCGCTCTTTTGTAAAAGGATAATGTTTAGTGGTCTTAATGCCAGCTGTTAGTGGTCTTAATGCCAGCTGTTAGTGGTCTTAATGCCACCTGTTAGTGGTCTTAATGCCACCTGTTAGTGGTCTTAATGCCAGCTGTTAGTGGTCTTAATGCCAGCTGTTAGTGGTCTTAATGCCACCTGTTAGTGGTCTTAATGCCAGCTGTTAGTGGTCTTAATGCCAGCTGTTAGTGGTCTTAATGCCAGCTGTTAGTGGTCTTAATGCCAGCTGTTAGTGGTCTTAATGCCAGCTGTTAGTGATCTTAATGCAGCTGTTAGTGGTCTTAATGCCACTGTTAGTGGTCTTAATGCCACTGTTAGTGGTCTTAATGCCAGCTGTTAGTGGTCTTAATGCCAGCTGTTAACGTGTGATTGTGAGATGCATGTAGTGAGTCTTTAATCAAGTGTGAGTGTTGTGAGTGTTAGTGTTTAATGCAGCTGTTAGTGGTTTATGAGTGTTAGTGGTTGTATGCAGTCTGTTGTTGAAGTGGTGTGTGTGTTGTGTGTGTGTGTTGTTGTTGTGTGTGTGTTGTTGTGTAAGTGTGTGTTGTGTGTAAGTGTGTGTGTTGTAGTGTGGTGTGTTGTTGTGTAAGTGTGTGTTGTTGTGTGTGTGTGTGTGTGTTGTTGTGTGTGTGTGTTGTTGTGTGTGTGTGTTGTTGTGTAAGTGTGTGTTGTTGTGTGTGTGTGTTGTTGTGTAAGTGTGTGTTGTTGTGTGTGTGTGTTGTTGTGTGTGTGTGTTGTTGTGTAAGTGTGTGTTGTTGTGTGTGTGTGTTGTTGTGTGTGTGTGTTGTTGTGTAAGTGTGTGTTGTTGTGTGTGTGTGTGTTGTGTGTGTGTTGTTGTAAGTGTGTGTTGTTGTGTGTGTGTTGTTGTGTAAGTGTGTGTTGTGTGTGTGTGTTGTTGTGTAAGTGTGTGTTGTTGTGTGTGTGTGTTGTTGTGTAAGTGTGTGTGTTGTTGTGTGTGTGTTGTTGTGTGTGTGTGTGTTGTTGTTGTGTGTGTTTGTGTGTGTGTGTGTGTTGTGTGTTGTTGTGTGTGTGTTGTTGTGTGTGTGTGTTGTTGTGTGAGTGTGTGGTGTTGTGTGAGTGTGTGGTGTTGTGTGAGTGTGTGGTGTTGTGTGAGTGTGTGTTGTGTGAGTGTGTGGTGTTGTGTGTTGTTGTGTGTGTGTGTGTTGTTGTGTGTGTGTGTGGTGTTGTGTGAGTGTGTGGTGTTGTGTGAGTGTGTGTTGTTGTGTGAGTGTGTGTTGTTGTGTAAGTGTGTGTTGTTGTGTAAGTGTGTGTGTTGTGTAGTGTGTGGTGTTGTGTGTGTGTTGTGTGAGTGTGTGGTGTTGTGTGAGTGTGTGTTGTTGTGTGAGTGTGTGTTGTTGTGTGAGTGTGTGGTGTTGTGTGAGTGTGTGGTGTTGTGTGAGTGTGTGTTGTTGTGTGAGTGTGTGGTGTTGTGTGAGTGTGTGTTGTGTGAGTGTGTGGTGTTGTGTGAGTGTGTGTTGTTGTGTGAGTGTGTGTTGTGTGAGTGTGTGGTGTTGTGTGAGTGTGTGGTGTTGTGTGAGTGTGTGTTGTTGTGTGACTGTGTGTTGTTGTGTGAGTGTGTGTTGTTGTGTGAGTGTGTGTTGTGTGAGTGTGTGGTGTTGTGTGAGTGTGTGGTGTTGTGTGAGTGTGTGTCGTTGTGTAAGTGTGTGGTGTTGTGTGAGTGTGAGTGTGTGGTGTTGTGTAAGTGTGTGTTGTTGTGTGAGTGTGTGGTGTTGTGTGAGTGTGTGTTGTTGTGTAAGTGTGTGGTGTTGTGTGAGTGTGTGGTGTTGTGTGAGTGTGTGGTGTTGTGTGAGTGTGTGGTGTTGTGTGAGTGTGTGGTGTTGTGTAAGTATGTGGTGTTGTGTGAGTGTGTGGTGTTGTGTGAGTGTGTGTTGTTCCGTGAGTGTGTGTTTTTGTGTAAGTGTGTAGTGTTGTGTGAGTGTGTTGTTGTGTGAGTGTGTGGTGTTGTGTGAGTGTGTGTTGTTGTGTAAGTGTGTGGTGTTGTGTGAGTGTGTTGTGTTGTGTGAGTGTGTGGTGTTGTGTGAGTGGTGTTGTGTGAGTGTGTAGTGTTGTGTGAGTGTGTAGTGTTGTGTGAGTGTGTGGTGTTGTGTGAGTGTGTGTTGTTGTGTGAGTGTGAGTCTGTGGTGTTGTGTAAGTGTGGGGTGTTGTGAAAGTGTATTGTTGTGTTAGTGTGTGGTGTTGTGTGAGTGTGTGTTGTTGTGTAAGTGTGTGGTTTTGTATGAGTGTGTGGTGTTGTGTGAGTGTGTGGTGTTGTGTGAGTGTGGTGTTTTGTGAGTGTGTGGTGTTGTGCGAGTGTGTGGTGTTGTGTGAGTGAGTGGTGTTGTGTGAGTGTGTGGTGTCGTGTGAGTGTGTGGTGTTGTGTGAGTGTGTGGTGTTGTTTGAGGTGTGGTTTTTAATAAGTGTGTGGTGTTGTGTGAGTGTACTCACCTATTTGTACTCACCTATTTGTGGTTGCAGGGGTCGAGTCATAGCTCCTGGCCCCGCCTCTTCACTGATTGCTACTAGGTCCTCTCTCTCCCAGCTCCATGAGCTTTATCAAACCTCGTCTTAAAACTATGTATGGTTCCTGCCTCCACTACTGAAGAAATACTTCCTAACATCCCTTTGACTCATAGGAGTCTTCAACTTCCAACTGTGACCCCTTGTTTCTGTGTCCCCTCTCTGGAACATCTTGTCTCTGTCCACCTTATCTATTCCTCGCAGTATTTTATATGTCGTTATCATGTCTCCCCTAACCCTCCTGTCCTCAAGTGTCATCAGGCCGATTTCCCTTAACATTTCTTCGTTGGACAATCCCCTTAGCTCTGGGACTAGTCTTGTTGCAAACCTTTGTACTTTCTCTAATTTCTTGACGTGCTTGACCAGGTGTGGGTTCCAAACTGGTGCTGCATACTCCAGTATGGGCCTGACGTATATGGTGTACAGAGTCTTGAATGATTCCTTAGTGACGTATTGGGACGCTATTCTTAGGTTTGCCAGCCGCCCGTATGCTGCAGCAGTTAACTGATTGATGTGTGCCTCAGGAGATGTGCTCGGTATTATACTCACCCCAAGATCTTTTTCCTTGAGTGAGGTTCGCAGTCTTTGGACACCTAGACTATACTCTGTCTCCGGTCTTTTTTGTGGTGTTGTGTGAGTTTGTGGTGTTGTGTGAGTGTGTGGTGTTGTGTGAGTGTGTGGTGTTGTGTGAGTGTGTGGTGTTGTGTGAGGGTGTGGTGTTGTGCGAGTGTGTGGTGTGTGAGTGTGTGATGTGCGAGTGTGTGTGGTGTGAGGGTGTGGTGTTTATTGAGTGTGTGGTGTGTTGTGTGAGGGTGTGGTGTGAGGGTGTGGTGTTGTGTGAGGGTGTGGTGTTATGTGAGTGTGTGGTGTTGTGTGAGGGTGTGGTGTTGTGTGAGGGTGTGAGGGTGGGGTGGTGTGAGGGTGTGGTGGTGTGAGGGTGTGGTGGTGTGAAGGTGGTGTGAGGGTGTGGTGAGGGTGTGGTGGAGTGGGTGTGTCCCAGCAGCCACTGCTCAACATAGACCACTCTGCTCTGAGTGCTACTAAAAATATGCAGATCTCACCAGAAACTACATCACTTATATTGCTCAATGTTGCAAGGTTTTGTGGCTAGACCAATGTGTGTGTGTGTATGTGTGTGCGTGTATGTGTGTGTGTGTATTCACCTAGTTGTGGTTGCAGGGGTCGAGTCACAGCTCGATCCCTGCAACCTGTGCGTGAGTTTACTCACCTATTTGTACTCACCTGTTTGTGGTTGCAGGGATCGATTCATAGCTCTTGGCCCCGCCTCTTCACTGATTGCTACTAGGTCCTCTCTCTCCCTGCTCCATGAGCTTTAGCAAACCTCGTCTTAAAACTATGTATGGTTCCTGCCTCCACTACGTCACTTTCTAGGCAATTCCACTTCCTGAAAACTCTGTGACTGAAGAAATACTTCCTAACATCCCTTTGACTCATAGGAGTCTTCAACTTCCAATTGTGACCCCTTGTTTCTGTGTCCCCTCTCTGGAACATCTTGTCTCTGTCCACCTTATCTATTCCTTGCAGTATTTTATATGTCGTTATCATGTCTTCCCTAACCCTCCTGTCCTCCAGTGTCGTCAGGCCGATTTTCCTTAAGATTTCTTCGTAGGACAATCCTCTAAGCTCTGGGACTAGTCTAGTTGCAAACTTTTGCACTTTCTCTAGTTTCTTGATGTTTTTGACCAGGTGTGGGTTCCAAACTGGTGCTGCATACTCCAGTATGGGCCTGACGTATATGGTGTACAGTGTGTACTCACCTAGTTGTACTCACCTAGTTGTGGTTGCAGGGGTCGAGACATAGCTCCTGGCCCCGCCTCTTCACTGGCCGCTACTGGGTCACTCTCCCTGCGCCATGAGCTTTATCATACCTCTTCTTAAAGCTGTGTATGGAACCTGCCTCCACTACATCGCTTCCCAAGCTATTCCACTTCCCGACTACTCTGTGACTGAAGAAATATTTCCTAACATCCCTGTGATTCATCTGAGTCTTCAACTTCCAACTGTGTCCCCTTGTTGCTGTGTCCCATCTTTGGAACATTCTGTCTCTGTCAACCTTGTCAATTCCTCTCAGTATTTTATATGTCGTTATCATGTCCTCTCTATCTCTCCTGTCCTCCAGTGTCGTCAGGTCGATTTCCCTTAACCTCTCCTCGTAGGACATACCCCTTATCTCCGAGACTAGTCTTGTTGCAAACCTTTGCACTTTCTCTAGCTTCTTTACGTGCTTGGATAAATGTGGGTTCCAAACTGGTGCTGCATACTCCAGTATAGGCCTAACGTACACAGTGTACAGGGTCCTGAACGATTCTTTATTAAGATGTCGGAATGCTGTTCTTAGGTTTGCTAGGCGCCCGTATGCTGCAGCAGTTATTTGGTTGATGTGCGCCTCAGGAGATGTGCCTGGTGTTATACTCACCCCAAGATCTTTTTCCTTGATTGAGGTTTGTAGTCTCTGGCCCCCTAGACTGTACTCCGTCTGCGGTCTTCTTTGCCCTTCCCCAATCTTCATGACTTTGCACTTGGGTGGGTTGAACTCCAGGAGCCAATTGCTGGATCAGGCTTGCAGCCTGTCCAGATCCCTTTGTAGTTCTGCCTGGTCCTCTTCCGATTGAATTCTTCTCATCAACTGCACATCATCTGCAAATAGGGACACTTCGGAGTCTATTCCTTCCGTCATGTCGTTCACAAACACCAGAAACAGCACCGGTCCTAGGACTGACCCCTGTGGAACCCCACTCGTCACCGGTGCCCACTCTGACACCTCGCCACGGACCATGACTCGCTGCTGTCTTAATGACAGGTATTCCCTGATCCATTGTAGTGCCTTCCCTGTTATCCCTGCCTGGTCCTCCAGCTTCTGCACTAATCTCTTGTGTGGGACTGTGTCAAACGCCTTCTTACAGTCCAAGAATATGCAATCTACCCACCCCTCTCTCTCTTGTCTTACTGCTGTCACCCTGTCATAGAACTCCAGTAGGTTTGTGACACAGGATTTCCCGTCCCTGAAACCGTGTTGGCCGTCGTTGATAAGCTCATTCCTTTCTAGGTGCTCCACCACTCTTCTCCTGATAATCTTCTCCATGACCTTGCATACTATACATGTCAGTGACACTGGTCTGTAGTTTAATGCTACGTTTCTGTCTCCTTTTTTTAAAAATTGGAACTACATTTGCTGTCTTCCATACCTCTGGTAGTTGCCCTGTTTCGATAGACGTGTTGAAGATTGTTGTTAGGGGTACACATAGCTCCTCTGCTCCCTCTCTCAGTACCCATGGAGAAATGTTGTCCGGCCCCATCGCCTTTGAGGTATCTAGCTCGCTTAGTAGCCTCTTCACTTCCTCCTCAGTTGTGTGTATCGTGTCCAGCACCTGATGGTGTACCCTACCTCTCCTCCTTTCTGGAGGCCCTTCTATTTCCTCTGTGAACACCTCTTTGAATCTCATGTTGAGCTCCTCACACACTTCGTGGTCATTTCTAGTGACCTCCCCTCCTTCCTTCCTCAGCCTGATCACCTGGTCCTTGACTGTTGTTCTCCTCCTGATGTGGCTGTACAACAGCTTTGGGTCAGATTTTGCTTTCGCTGCTATGTCATTTTCGTATTGTCTTTGGGCTTCCCTTCTTACCTGTGCATATTCATTTCTGGCTCTACGACTGCTCTCCTTATTCTCCTGGGTCCTTTGCCTTCTATACTTCTTCCATTCCTTGGCACACTTGGTTTTGGCTTCCCTGCACCTTTGGGTGAACCATGGGCTCATCCTGGCTTTTTCGCTTTTCCTGTTACCCTTGGGTATAAACCTCCCCTCAGCTTCCGTGCAAATTGTTGTCATATATTCCATCATCTCGTTTGCCGACTTCCCTGCCAGCTGTCTGTCTCTGACGTCGCCCATCTTCGTCCTCGAAGTCCTGCGTGCGAAAAATTGGCTGACCTTACTTCTAACCAAAGCACCTAGTAAATTTGATGCCAGTTTGGTCACGGACCTAAGTCAAAGAACAAAGTCATCCTCGACTCAGAGGCGTTCCTAACTTAATTTATCCTACTAGCTAAGGATTTATTATCTTATCTAGAATGTTTTAAAAACAGAAGTTTTCTTGGGCAAACACTCGACTGAATTGTCTTGTGAGCTCTGGTTGGCAAAACGAAGGGGTGTCTCGACCTTGGCTGTATATGATATGGTATGTGACCTGCTCCTCCCTCATACTGTGGAAATTGGAGGTCACGACCCCCTCGCTCCTCGTGTTGGAGGTAATTTCTCTACACATAGCCTATCCTTGTCTGCAGCATCAGTTCCTCTGAGTCCTTATGCTGTTATCATGTCTTCCCTGGTTTTTCTGTCCTCCAGTGTTGTGAGATCTAATTATGTTAGCCTCTCCTAACTCATACCCATTAGCTCTGGAACTAGTCCTGTTGCAAACTCTTGGACTTTCTCTAGTTTCTTAAATGTTTTTTTTAGAGGTGGGTTCCTTGCCAATGTTGCATACTCTAAAATGCCTGAGATATCTTGCATAAAGGGAACCCGAAAAAAATCTCTTTGTTGAGGTTCCTGATGGCTACTCTTACAGTCTATATTCCGTATCCCGTCTTTCGGCTACTTCCCTAACTTGCATAATCTTGCACTTTCTGCCTCTGAATTCCAACAATCACTAATCTGACCACTGTTGTAGTTCGTCCAGACCAATTTGCAGCCTTTTCCCCTATCCTCATTTTACGTCATTAGCAAACAGGGATAGATCTGTCTCAATCCCATTTGGTATGTCATTCAGACAAAACAGAAACAGTATTGGTCATAATGCCGATTTTTGCGGAAGCTCGCTTGTTACTCTTACTAATTCTGATTTTTTTTTTTTCTTTCAATCATTCTTTGCTTCCTTCCCTAGGTGCTCTTTGATCAACGGAATACGTTCCTGTTACTTCTTCCTGCACCTCAAATTTTTGCCCCGGTCTTTTGAGAAACACAATATCAAATGCCTTCTCACAGTCTAGGAAAATACAATCCACCCCTTCCCTTCTCTCCTGTCTTAAATCCGATACTTTACCATAGAATTTCGACGGGCTGACAAGACGACATTTGCCATCTCAAAACCCGTGTTCGTGATTCTTTATGGGACTATTTCACTCCAATTGCTCTGATTATCGTTTCCATCACTTTTCAGGTTCACACGTCAGTGAAACTAACCTGTAGTTCAATGCTTTCTGCCTGTCTCCTTTCCTAAATATTGGAACTACATTCACAGTCTTCCATGTCTCTGGAAAATGTCCCATATCCATTGGCTCGTAGTAGATCTTAGCTAGTTGTTTGGACAGTGCATTTGCTTCCTATTTTATAATCCAATTGTTTCCAGTAATGTCAGTATAGTCTTCACCATGGGCTTTCTGATATTGCTAATGTTTCCACTGCGGAGACCTACTTAAAACATTTGTTCAGCCAACAAATAACTGTTCTTCTGTGCACTATTCTTCTTCAGATTGTGATAAGGTTAAACTTTCTATATTCTCATCCAAGCTTTTGAGATCTGTGAATTTGCCAGAAATGCATTTTACAATTCGAAAACAGACAAACATTTTCTACAACCTTCTTGATATACCTTCTCTGTTTAAGAATTTTAAAAACAAAGCTGCATTTAAAAATCTAGATTCAGTAAAAAAAATTGATTAAGAATTCCCGCAAAATGCTGATGGCTGTATCTATAAGATTCCCTGTAAAAAAAAAAAAAAAAATACGGTTTATTACGGTCAAACTGGGAAAAGTCTTGAACTAAGATTAAAACAACATAAATATAGCATTTGAACTGGACAAGAGTCTAATGCTCTGCTTATTCATATGAGAGATTTTAACCACCCAGTTGATTTTCAAAATGCCGAGAAAGTTGTATCAAACAGGTCCATGAGTAAAGAGAAATATAATCAAATCAAGTTTCATAAAAATAGTATTGATTTTAATATGATTATTAGTTCAGGGTTATATAAATTAGATTCATTTATAATTAATAGAATTTGTAGTGATTGTAAGCTATGTCTGACATGTGATTCATAAATTTTACTTGACATTAGACCTGACTACGGTTCTACGCTCAGCGTAGAAGCGTAGTGAAGAGTGTGTGTGTGTATGTCGTGCCGAATAGGTAAAATTGGTCAATTAGCAAGAACTCATTGAAAATTAAGTCCTCTCTAAAAATTTCTCTTATACGTTAAAAGATATTTTTTTCATTTATGTTAATGTAAAAATTAATAATTTTGTACCAAAAGAACCTTTGAAAACTTACCTAACCTTATGGCAAGCGCAATATAATTTAGCCTAATCCAACTAAATATATTTTAGATAAGTTTTCAATAATTTAATAATAAACAAACACAATGAAATATATTTTTTTCGTTAGGTTCACAATGAGTTTTGCGAAATTATTGCATACACAAATTTTCGCTTGTCTTATATGGCAAGATGAGCGTTGCTATTCATGCCAAAATCGCAAGTTTTACCTATTCGGCATATATATATATATATATATATATATATATATATATATATATATATATATATATATATATAATATTCAGATGTATTTAGTGCATGACTTTCTGTTGTAAGCTAAAATTTTGGAACAAAATATCTTTATGCTCTCACACTTGTATAAACGAGTGATTTCGACTGGAACTAATACATAATATATCTGTATTGAGAATATCAAGAAATATGAGTCGTCTCACAGAGGGGAATCGCCCACTGGTACTGGTATCGGCAGCTACAAAGAATTGTGAAATTAATAAATAATAAGGTTGAGCAAATTGTGTCAGGTTGTGCTTTTGCTGGTGCAGTGTGTAGAGCGGGTCCCTGGGTGTAAACTGGGTGTAAACTGGGTGTAAACTGGGTGTAAACTCTGACGTTGATGTTTAGAGTACAGCTTAGCCTGGAGTCCATAAATGCAGCGTTGATGTTTAGAGTACAGCAGAGACTGGAGTCTAAAACGTCCAGTTGGATTCTGGTTATGGAGGGTATTAATTGACGTTGAACTGCTCTGGAGTCTCCTAGTAGCTGGTCGTTACTAGGTCCACCCTCTCCCACCTCCAAGAGCCTTACTGTAGCCCTTTTCAAAGCTATGCCTATATTACTTTACTCTCCAGACTGAATATGATACCATACCGACAAGTTAGGTAACTTTATTACGAAACATTTCTCCTACACAGTAGGCTTCTTCAATCGAGTACAGAGGAGGCAACAAAAGCAATAAAGATGTACAAATGTAATCAGTTCATCTCCCTTGAAGACGTAGTTTTGAGGAGGTTAGTCCCTCAGTCTGGAAAAGTTTTGCTCCATAATCTGGAACAATGTGAAGCTGAAGCAACAGTATAGAGACATATACTATCAAAGGTGAGGTGCGGATAATCTTGACCACAGAAGAGACGGGTCCCATTAGTAGAAGTAAGAATGCAATCATTGAGAGGGCAGGTCCCTCTCAATCCAACACTTCTCACTTGTAACTCGTTTCTTTCCTGTCATATATTCCCTGATCCACTGCAGTGCTTTTCCTGTTATTCCTGCCTGCTCCTCTACTTTTGTACCAGCCTCTTATGCGGTACTATGGCAAAAGCCTTCTTTCAGTCCAATAAAATGCAATCTACCCATCCCTCTCCGGTCTTACATCGGTTAGCTTGTCGTAGAATTCCAGTAGTTCTATGACGCAGGATTTTCCAACCCTAAAGCCGTACTGGTTGTCATGTATGAGTCCCCCATTTGTCTAGATATTCCATTACTCTTTTCCAGATAATCGTCTTCATGACTTTATATACTATCCACGTCAGTGACACTGGTCTGTAGTTTAATACTGCCTGTCTGTCTCCTTTATTAAAACCTGGCACTGCATTTGCTCTCTTCCACACCTCTGGCAGTTGATCTGTTTCGATAAACTTGCTGAAGATTGTTGTTAGTGGCACACACAGTGCCTCTCTCAAGACCAAAGGAGAGAGATATTATTTGGTCCTACCGTCTACGAGGTATCTAGCGCACATAAGAGTTTCTTAACTTCCTGCCCGGTTGTGTGTTCTGTGGCCAGCACTTACTGGTGTATTTTACCGCCTAGGTTTGCTGAAAGCCTTTCTGTCTTCTCTGACAGTGCCTCGCTAAATCTCGTGCTGAGCTCTTCAAATACTTCCTGATCATTTCGTGTGAGCTCCCCGCCTTAAAACTTCAGCATGAATACCTGGTCCTTGACTGTTGTTTTCCTCCCGAAGTGACTATATAACAACTTTCGCTTAAATTTGCCTTTCGATGTTGTCACTTTCAAATTGCCGCTGAGTCTCCCTCCTTATCACTACTTACTTCTTTCTGCCTTTTCGGCTCAACTCATTGCTTTCCTGATTTCATTGCCTTCTTTACATTTCCATGCTCTAACGCACTTGGTGTTAGCCTCTCTACACCTCTGGGTAAACCATGGGCCCACTTTGGTCTTCCCATTGTTTCTGTTGCCCCTGGGTACAACTTCTCTGCCTCCCTACACATTGTGGCTACGTGTTCCCCCATTTCATTTACTGTCTTTCCCTGTGTGTGTGTGTGTGTGTGTGTGTGTGTGTGTGTATGTGTGTGTGTGTGTGTGTGTTTGTGTGTGTGCACTCACCTATTTGTACTCATTTATTTCTGGTTGCAGGGGTCGATTCACAGCTCCTTATCCATAATTACTATCGCAAATGCGATAGTAATTAAGGACAAGGTAGATTATAATGGTAAAATGATCATGTTATTAGAAGACAGGGGAACTCACGTGCCCCTTAAGTCTGCAATATTGTTTCCCTGAATTTATGCTCAGTTTCCTGTGTTCTTTCCATTTCAACTGGATTTCAACTACAGCGTTTAGTTTGCTGGAGTTGAAATCCATTAACAAGTTATTTGAACAATCTTTCGGTGTGTCCAAATACATCTGCAACCTTTAACTCTTTTATTCTTTTGGAACGTCGCTGGGTAATATCTCTATTCTGATATCTTTTATCTGACAATCACTCTTTGTCTTCTTCTCTAAGATAATCTTTGATCCACCGGAGTATAATATTGTTATTTCAGGGTGTACATTAATGTCATGCCTAAGTCTCTTACGAGGAACGTTATCAAATGACCTCTTAGAGGCCAACAAAATGCAGTCCACCCATCCGTTCCTGCCTCACTTGTCACAGAACCCCAACAAATCTTGCAAATCTTGTCTTACAAGATTTGCAATCTCTGAACTAGTGTTGGTTAGTCTACTGATTATCTTCTCTATTACCTTGCATGGTATACATGTTATAAATTAGACACATATGCAACATTTGAGTATCTTTATTGAGGAAACGTTTCGCCACACAGTGGCTTCATCAGTCCAATACAAAGTAGAAAGGTGTAAGGAGAGGAGGAGTTTGAGGTAATCAGTCCCTCGGCCTGGAGTCGATGTGTTCAGTCCATCAATCTTGTAGAAAGTACAGCATATGTCCGTAGAGGTGGCTTATATACTGTAGTCAGGTGAGGTGAAGCAGCAGGAGGCGGGGTCATAGTGGTACCATCCACTAGTCGAAGTAGGTCTTCGTCCAAATGTTGGACAAGTGTGTCCACTGTGTGGCGAAACGTTTCCTCAATAAAGATACCCAAATGTTGCATATGTGTCTAATTTATAACTTGTCGGTTCTCTGAACCATTCATCTACATGGTATACATGTCATGGAAACTGGTCTGCTTTTCAACTCTTCCTGACTCTCTCCTTTCTTAAATACGGGTACTGCTTTCACTGTCTTTGAGATCTCCGGTAACTGTCCCGTGTTTATTGGTTTGTTTCAGCTGTTGGTTAGGACAGTACTTCGGCTCCCTCTCGCAGAATCCATGGTGACTCCTAAACGCCTAGTCTTTAACTGTCATCTTCTGATGTGGGTACGAAGCAACTGGCCTTTACAGTTATGCCATTCTCAAACTGTCACTCAGCATCTCTCCTCACACTTAATCATTTCTGACTAATGTTTGCATGCATGTGTATGTGTACTCACCTAGTTGCACTCACCTAGTTTTGGTATCAGGGGTCGATTCACAGCTCCTGGCCCCGCCTCTTCACTGGTCGCTACTAGGTCTTCTTAAAGCTATGTATGGATCCTGCCTCCACTACGTCACTTCCCAGACTATTCCACTTCCTGACAACTCTGTGACTGAAGAAATACTTCCTAACATCCCTGTGATTCATCTGAATCTTCAACTTCCAGCTGTGACCCCTTGTTGCTGTGTCCCATCTCTAGAACATCCTGTCTCTGTCCACCTTGTCGATTCCTCTCATTATTTTATATGTCGTTATCATATCCTCCCTATCTCTCCTGTCTTCCAGTGTCGTCAGATCGATTTCCATTAATCTCTCATCGTAGGACATACCCCTTAGCTCTGGGGCTAGTTTTGTTGCAAACCTTTGCACTTTCTCTAGTTTCCTTACGTGCTTGGCTAGGTGTGGGTTCCAAGCTGGTGCTGCATACTCCAATATGGGCCTAACGTACACAGTGTACAGGGTCCTGAACTATTCTTTATTAAGATGTCGGAATGCTGTTCTTAGGTTTGCCAGCCAGTGCGCCTCAGGAGATGTGCCTGGTGTTATACTCTAGAGATGTACGGGATGTGAAAATTTAGATATCTGCGGATGTGTATGAGGATGTCTTACTTATTTTGCGGATGCGGATGTTAGAAATTGTGCGGATGTTCCGCGGATGCGGATACTGATGCGGATATCCGATACATCACTATATACTCACTCCAAGATCCTTTTCCTTGAGTGAGGTTTGTAGTCTCTGGACCCCCTAGACTGTACTCCGTCTGCGGTCTTCATGACTTTGCACTTGGTGGGGTTGAACTCCAGGAGCCACTTGCTGGACCAGACCTGCAGCCTATCCAGATCCCTGTGTATGTGTGTGCGTGTGTGTGCGCGCGTTGCTTGGACAGGCACTGTTGGTTCTGAACAGGTGACGACAAGAACAAGTGGGGAGTTATCAGCTGGGAATGTTTGTTGTAGAAAGCTGCGAGGGAGAGAACATTCCCGGCTGGAGGCACTTGAGATGCCTGCCTAGTGATGCTCAGTGTCTGAAGCGCCGATGATTCTTCCCCACAGAAAAAAACTGGAGAGATGAAGTATATATGTATTAGCAAAATATGTAAGGTTCTTCTGGTACAAAATTAGTAATTTTTACATTGACATAAAAAATATCTTTTAAATATATATATATATATATATATATATATATATATATATATATATATATATATATATATATATATATATATATATATATATATATATATATATATATATATATATTATATTGCCATGTCTAATAAGCCGAATATGTCGAACTCCCTTATGAATTGGACTTTTTTCCCAAAAATTTCTTACACTATAGATTAGAACATCTAGGAAAGGTATTTTATCTACTTCGTGTTATATTGTAAACGTAATATGTTGGTTTTGCTTTACAATGAGAATATAGCCAGCCTGCGTGAGGCATTAAAAAAGTTCAGTATAAATAGTCTTCAAGAACATGCTGACAGTAAGAAAAAGTTGATTAAGAATGCACCATCCAACGCTGTTGGTGGTGTTGACAAGGTCCCTTGCTCACTATGTTCTCTTTCGTATGTCGGACAGACAGGTCAACTATTTGATATCACATTAACCCAACATGAATACAGGAAGGCCTCACTTAACGTCGTCAATAGGTTCTTGGAAACTGCGACTTTAAGTGACACGACGTATAACGAAACCAATTTTACCATAGGCTAATTGATATAAACAAGAGTTAATTTCCTCCGACAAGGGAGAGCTGAGAGGGAGGGCAGTAGTGCTGCAGACACCATTACGTCGCTCTGGGGCGCTACAAAGTCGTATATTTACTTTTTTATTGACCTTTTTATTATTTTAGGTATCACATTTTTTTTTCCAAAATTATATAAGAAACACGCTACATATCATAAAAAATCATAATGGAGAAAATCGACATAATAGTAAAGCCGGGTAAACAGTTGAGGCTTATTTGTCGGCAGCTGCAGACTTGTTATTTGTATGTCATGCAGTTTTAAACGTTTCTTAAAGCGTTCAAACCAACCATGACTTGCCCCGAAGATTTCACTTTCAGCTCTATAACCCTGTTTTTTTTTTTAGATCTTCAAATAAATTTAAAGCTTTTATTTGTATGGCCATTAGCTAAAGTGAAGAGTTACGCCAATGCATGTCCTCCATCCAGGTATTTAAAAGTCTTTTCATGTTTTCCATTCCTGGCTGGGAATTGATTTTTTTTCTCATCAACGTTATAACGAAACGACGTTAAGTCCACAGGACCCGACGAACTGTTTTCAAGAGTACTTAATTAAAGAAGGCAAGTGGGAATTTAGTCATCCGCTAACGATTCTGTTTCACGCATCAATCCTAACTGGTGTGCCGGAGATGTGAAAGATGGCCAATATAATTCCTATATTTAAATCAGGGAATAAGTCAATTCTATCAAATTACCGTGCAATGGTCCAGTAGGTTTGCAACTGTGCTCCTCCATTCTTATGGTCTTACGTTCTTACGTTTATAATAGGCAAATTATTAGAATCAATTATTGCTGATGTTATTAGAAGCCACCTTAATGATCATAATTGAATTAATGACTCTCAGCACGGATTCACAAGAGGTCGTTCCTGCCTGACAAATTAACTAACATTCATTAATAAATAAAACATTTGAGTCAGTAGACAACGATAAAGAATATGATGTTAAGAAGTATTTCTTCAGCCTTAGAGTTGTCAGGAAATGGAACAATCTGGAGAATGAAGGAGTAAAGGCAGGATCCATACATAGCTTTAAGAGGAGGTACGATAAGACTTTTGGAGCAGGGAAAGAGTGATTATAGTAGACAGCAGTGAAGAGGCGGGACCCTCATCTGTGAATCGACCCCTGCAACCACATATAGGTGAGTATACACACACACACAAGAAAGAGCAACAGGTTTACCAAAAGATGCAGGGAGGCAAAGACTCAGAGTGCCAGAGAATGGAAAAGGTACAGAAGGCAAAGAACCCAAGCAAACAAGGAGATTAGTCGAAGAGCTAGAAACGAGTATGCACAGGTACGGAGGGAGGCCCAGAAACAGTACGAAAACGACATAGCATCGAAAGTCAAGTCTGACCCGAAACTGATGTACAGCCACATCAGAAGGAAGACAACAGTAAAGGACCAGGTGATAAGGCTGAGGAGGGAAGATGGGGAACTCACAAGTAATGATCAAGAGGTATATGAGGAGCTCAACTCGAGGTTTAGGGAAGTATTCACAGTGGAGGAAGGAAGGCAGTTGGGTAGACAGGACGAGGTGCGTCACCAACAAGGGATGTATCAAGTGCTGGAGGGCATACACACATCTGAGGGGGAGGTGAAGCAGTTACTCAGTGACCTTGATACCTCAAAGGCGATGAATCCGGACAATATCTCACCATGGGTCCTTCGGGAAGGAGCTGAGGTTCTGAGTGTGCCACTTACCAAAATTTTCAACACATCCCTTGAAACTGGGCAGCTACATGAAATATGGAAAAATGCTAACGTTGTCCCTATCTTTAAAAAATGAGACAGAAAAGAGGCACTAAACTACAGACCGGTGTCACTTACGTGTATAGTGTGCAAAGTCTTGGAGAAAATCATCAGGAAAAGAATGGTGGAGCATCTGGAGCAGAACAGGATAATCAATGCCAGACAGCACGGATTCAGGGAAGGCAAATCCTGTGTAACAAACCTCCTGGAGTTCTATGATAAAGTAACAGAGGTAAGGCAAGAGAGAGAAGGGTGGGTTGACTGCATTTTCTTGGACTGCAGGAAGGCCTTTGACACAGTTCCTCACATGAGATTAGTAAAGAAGATGGAAGACCAAGCGTGTATAACAGGAAGGGCACTGGAATGGATCAGGGAATACCTCACAGGGAGACAACAACGGGTCATGGTGCGTGATGAGGTATCACAGTGGGCGCTTGTGACGAGCGGTGTACCGCAGGGGTCAGTCCTAGGACCAGTGCTATTCTTGCTATATGTGAATGACATGACGGACGGGATAGACTCAGAAGTGTTTCTTTTCGCAGATGATGTGAAATTAATGAGGATAATCACATCGGATGAAGACCAAGCAGGACTTCAAAGAGACCTGGACAAGATTGACATCTGGTCTAGCTCGAATTTAACCCCACCAAATGCAAAGTCATGAAGATCGGAGAAGGGCAAAGAAGACCGCTGACAGAGTAAAGGCTAGGTGGACAAAGGCTACAAACCTCATCAAAGGAGAAAGACCTTGGGGTGAGTATAACACCAAGCACGTCTCCGGAAACACACATCAACCAGATAACCGCGGCAGCATATGGGCGACTGGCAAACCTAAGATTAGCGTTCCGTTACCTTAACAAGGAATCGTTCAAGACACTGTACACCGTGTACGTCAGGCCCATATTAGAGTATGCAGCACCAGTCTGGAACCCACACCTGGTCAAGTACGTCAAGAAATTAGAGAAAGTGCAAAGGTTTGCGACAAGGCTAGTTCCACAACTCAGGGGACTGCCCTATGAAGAAAGGTTGAGTGAAATAGGACTAACAACACTGGAGGACAGAAGGGTTAGAGGAGACATGATAACGACATACAAAATACTGCGGGGAATCGACAAGGTAGATAGTGACAGGAAGTTCCAGAGAGGGAACACAGAAACAAGGGGACACAACTGGAAGCTGAAGACTCAGATGAGTCAGAGGGATGTTAGGAAGCAATTCTTCAGCCATAGAGTAGTTACGAAGTGGAATAATTTAGCGAACGATATAGTGGAGGCAGGAACCATACATAGTTTTAAGACAAGGTATGATAAAGCTCATGGAGCAGGGAGAGCAGAGACCCAGTAGCGGACAGTGCAGAGGCGAGGCCAGGAGCTGAGTCTCGACCTCTGCAACCACAATTAGGTGAGTACAATTAGGTGAGTACACAGGTGACAGGTCCCGTGCAGAGGCATGACCAGGCCACCAAGAGTTACAGGAAAAAATAAGGGAGACAATGGCTATGTACAAACGGGACCCAGAGACACAGGGAAATGCAATGGGAGGAGGAGAGGGAGAAGTCAGTGTTTATTCATGGACTTCAGGAGAGCGAAGGGAAGGACACACAATGAAAGATGGCAGAAAGAAAAACAGGAGATTGAAAACATCATAAGCGAGGAGGACATGACTGAGATCAATTTTCAGAGAATTGGGGAGTACTTGAAGGGGAGAAATCGGCTGGTCAAACTGATTTTCAAGACACAAACGGTGTGAAACAGGATCCTGCTAGAGAAACCAGGGCTGAAGGAATCATCAACATACAAGAGGGTGTTCCTAGACTGGGTCAGAACAAGAACAGAGCTACAGCAGCTGAGGGAGAGGACACAGAAACGAAAGGGGCTAAGAGGAGAGACAAGGACAGAGTCAGCAGAAGCAACAAGTGCAAGCACACACAGAACCACCACCAGAACCCCACAGGCAAACACACTATCCCAACACAAACCACAATCCACACATACTACCCAAACCCCACACTATGCTGTGGAATCCCACAGCACACTGCCAGGTCTCCCACCTCCACAGCCCCCTCACAACACATTGTTGGTGAGGAAACTGAAGGTATGGTACACAAATACTGTTGGAATAACAAATATGTGGGAGGAGTGGCACGAAAGAATCAAAGAGGCATCACCGGACATCATAGCTCTCACAGAAACCAAGCTCACACGAATGACAACAGCTGGCATCTTTCCAGCGAGATATCAGATCCTGAGGAAAGAGGGAGTGGAGGAGTGACGCTGCTCATCAAAACCCAATGCAATTTTGATAAATTGCAGAGAGGAGAAGCAAGAGACTACAAAATATGAACACTTCAGTCTGGAGGTCCCAAGGTGGTAATTGCAGTGATGTATAACCCACTACAGAACAGCAGGAGGCCAAGACAAGAACATGAAGGGAGTATCAGAGCAATGGTTGACACACTAGCTGAAGTGGCCAGAAGGGCTCATGCGAGCAGGGCGAAGCTGCTGATTGTTTGTGACTTCATTCACAAGGAAATTGACTGAAAGAACCTGGAGCCACATGGGGGCCCAGAAACATGGAGGGGCTAAGATGATGGAGGTGGTACTGGAAAACCTCATTTACCAACACGTAAGGGACACTACCAGACAGAGAGGAGAGGATGAACCAGCAAGACTGGACCTAGTATTCACCATGAGTAGTACAGATATTGAGGACATCACTTATGAAAGACCCCTCGGGGCCAGTGACCACGTGGTTCTGACCTTCAAATACATAGTAGAGTTACAAGTGGAGAGGGAAGCAGGAAGGGCAGGACGAATGAAGCCAAACTACAAGAGAGAGGACTGCACAGGCATTAGGAATTTCCTGCACGAGATTCAGTGGGACGGAGAACTGGCAGGGAAATCAGTCAATGAGATGATGGAATATGTGACACCAATATGCAAAGAACAGAAATAACGAGAAGGCCAGGACGAGCCCTTGGTTCACCCAAAGGTGTAGAGGCCAAAACCAAGTGTGCTAGAGAATGGATGAAGTATAGAAGGCAAAGGGCCCAGGAGAATAAGGAGAGTAGTCGAAGAGGCACAACGACAATACGAAAATGACACAGAAGCAAAAGCCAAGCCTGACCCGAAGCTGTTCTACAGTTACATCAAGAGAAAAATAACAGTCAAGGACCAGGTAATCAGACTGAGGAAGGAAGAAGGGGAAATCACAAGAAATGACAGAGAAGTATGTGAGGAGCTCGACGTGAGAATCAAAGGATTAACAGAGACAGAAAGGACTCCAGAAAGACGGAGTGGGGGGGTACATCATCAAGTGCTGGACATAATACATACTACCGAGGAGGTGAAGAGGCTGCTAAGCGAACTAGATACCTCAAAGGTGATGGGGCCGGATAGCATCTCTCCGTGGGTCCAGAGAGAAGGAGCAGAGGTGCTATGTGTACCACTAACAACAATCTTCAACACATCTATCGAAACAGGGCAACTACCTGAGGTATGGAAAACAGCAAGTGTAGTCCCAGTTTCTGAAAAAGGAGACAGACACACAGCATTAAACTACAGATCAGTGTCACTGACATGTATAGGAAGCAAAGTCAGAGAAAATTATCAGGAGAAGAGTGGTGGAGCACCTAGAAACGAATGAGCTTATCAACGACAACCAGCACGGATTTAGGGACGGGAAATAATGTGTCACAAACCTACCGGAGTTCTATGACAGGGTGACAGCAGTAAACCAAGAGAGAGAGGGGTGCGTTATCTTTGTCTGTAAGAAGGCTTTTGACACAGTTCCACACGAAAGATTAGTGCGAAAGCTGGAGGAGCAGGCAGGTATAACAGGGAAGGCGCTGCACGTGACAAAGTGTCAGAGTGGGCGCCTGTGACGAGCAGGGTTCCACAGGGGTCAGTCCTAGGGCCGGTGCTGTTTCTGGTATATGTGAATGACATGACGGAAGGAATAGACTCAGAAGTGTCCCTGTTTGGAGACGATATGAAGTTAATGAGAAGTATTCAATCGGAGGAGGACCAGGCAGGACTACAAAGGGATCTGGACAGACTGCAGGCTTGGTCCAGAAACTGGCTCCTGGAGTTCAACCCCACCAAGTGCAAAGTCATGAAGATTCGGGATGAGCAAAGAAGGCCGCAGACACAGTAGAGTCTAGGGGGCCAAATACTGCAAACCTCACTCAAGGAAAAGGATCTTGGGGTGAGTGTAATACCGAACATATCTCCTGAGGCTCACATCAACCAAATAACTGCTGCTGCATATGGGCGACTAGCAAACCTAAGAATAGATTTAAGACATCTCAGTAAGGAGTCTTTCAGGACTCTTTACACAGTGTACATCAGGCCTATATTGGAGTATGCAGCACCAGTTTGGAACCCACACCTGGGCAAGCACGTCAGGAAATTAAAGAAGTGCAAAGGTTTGCAGCGAGAATAGTCCCGGAGATAAGAGGCATGTCCTACGAGGAGAGGTTTAGGGAAACTGACCTTACGACACTGGAGAACAGGGGGGACATGATAACAACATATAAAATACTGAGACGAATCGACAAGGTAGACAGAGATAAGATGTTCCAGAGATGGAACACAACGACAAGGGGTCACATAAGAACATAAGAACATAAGAAAGGAGGAACACTGCAGCAGGCCTGTTGGCCCATACTAGGCAGGTCCATCACAATCCGTCCCACTAACAGAATATTTGCTCAACCCAATTTTCAATGCTACCAAGAAATAAGCTTTGACAATTCTACCCACTCATGCGCGAGTCCACTCAAATCCAACCCTCTCACTCATGAATTTATCCAACCTAAATTTGAAACTACCCAAGGTCTAGCTTCAATAACCCTACTAGGCAGACTGTTCCACTCATCAACTACCCTATTTCCAAACCAATACTTTCCTATATCCTTTCTAAATCTAAACTTATCTAACTTGAATCCATTATTGCGGGTTCTCTCTTGGAGAGATACCCTCAAGACCTTATTTATATCCCCTTTGTTAATACCCATTTTCCACTTGTATACCTCGATCATGTCTCCCTCATTCTACGTCTTACAAGTGAATGTAATTTTAGGGTCTTCAATCTTTCTTCGTAAGGAAGATTTCTAATGCTATGTATTAATTTAGTCATTCTACGCTGAATGTTTTCTAACGAATTTATGTCCATTCTGTAATATGGAGACCAGAACTGAGCTGCGTAATCTAGGTGAGGCCTTACTAATGATGTATAAAGCTGTAATATAACCTCTGGACTTCTGTTGCTAACACTTCTTGATATAAATCCCAGTAATCTATTTGCCTTATTAATGCGCTTAGGCATTGCTGTCTTGGTTTAAGGTTGCTGCTTAACATCACCCCCAAGTCCTTCTCGCAATCTGTATGGCTAAGTTCTACGTTATTTAACTTATAAGTGCTTGGGTTATGGACACTCCCGAGCTTCAGAACCTTGCATTTATCTACATTGAACTGCATCTGCCACTTTTCTGACCACGAATTAAGTTTGTCTAAATCTTCCTGAAGTTCTATGACATCTATGTTTGAATCAATTATCCTACCTATCTTCGTGTCGTCGGCGAATTTGCTCATATCACTAGTAATTCCCTCATCAAGGTCATTGATATATATTATAAATAACAATGGGCCTAAGACTGATCCCTGTGGAACACCACTTGTTACAAGTCCCCATTCGGATTTAACCCCATTTATGCACACTCTCTGCTTCCTATTGGTGAGCCATGACTCGATCCATGACAGCACTTTTCCCCCAATGCCATGAGCTGCCACTTTCTTTAACAGTCTCTGGTGTGGTACTCTATCAAAAGCCTTACTAAAGTCTAAATAAACAATATCGAATTCTTTATCGTGATCAACAGCCTCAAAAGCTTTACTGAAGAAGGTTAATAAATTAGATAGGCAGGAACGGCCCCTCGTGAATCCATGCTGGGTATCATTAATCAAATTATGGTTATCTAGATGGCTTCTAATAATATCAGCTATAATTGACTCTAGTAATTTGCCTACAATTGGAAGTTGAAGACTCAGATGAGTCACAGAGATGTTAGGAAGTATTTCTTCAGTCACAGAGTTGTCATGAAGTGGAATAGTCTGAAAAGTGAGGTGGTGGAGGCAGAATCCATACGTAGCTTTAAGAAGAGGCATGATAAAGCTCACGGAGCAGGGAGTGGGTGACCTAGTAGCGACCAGTGAAGAGGCGGGGCCAGGAGCTATGAATCGCGTGTGTTCTCACAATTATGTGAGTACACACACACAAGCAGCCACGATCTGCTACTCGAGACCTGCAACCACAAATAGGTTAGCACACACACACACACAAACACATATACAATCGTTGAAATTTAGCTCTTCAACATTCTATAAGAAAACTTTTTTTTCCCAAGACTTGTACAAGATTCCACTGCAATTACCAGAGTGTTGGCGGCGATGCTGGAGGCAGCGCTGGAAGGTAAGCCAGAGGAGAGTAACCTTCCCCAGACACAGCACCAAGGATTCACACAGTTATTTATATTTTCATTTTGCAAGTCCTTCTTGAATATTGAAATGGTATACAATACTGACAGGTTAGTAAGATACACATGCAACAGTTAGGTATCTTTTTTCCGAAACTTTTCGCCTACATAGTAGGCTTCTTCAATCGAGTACAGAAAAGTTGGCAAAAGCAGTAGAGATGTCAAGACGATGTAATCAGTCTATCAGCCTTGAACACGTAGTTTTGAGGTGGTCAGTCCCTCAGCCTGGACAAGAGTTGTTTTCCATAGTCTGAAACAATGTAAAGTTGAAGCATGTGTATGGAGACTAATATAATATAAGAAGGTCAGGTGTAGTCCAAAGGTAGAAGAAAGAATGTAGTTAATAAGATCATGTCCCTCTCAAATTCAACCATTTTCACATAAGAACATAAGAACATAAGAAAGGAGGAACACTGCAGCAGGCCTGTTGGCCCATACTAGGCAGGTCCTTCACAATCCGTCCCACTAACAGAATATTTGCTACACCCAATTTTCAATGCTACCCAAGAAATAAGCTTTGACAATTCTACCCACTCATGCGCGAGTCCCACTCAAATCCAACCCCTCTCACTCATGAATTTATCCAACCTAAATTTGAAACTACCCAAGGTCCTAGCTTCAATAACCCTACTAGGCAGACTGTTCCACTCATCAACTACCCTATTTCCAAACCAATACTTTCCTATATCCTTTCTAAATCTAAACTTATCTAACTTGAATCCATTATTGCGGGTTCTCTCTTGGAGAGATATCCTCAAGACCTTATTTATATCCCCTTTGTTAATACCCATTTTCCACTTGTATACCTCGATCATGTCTCCCCTCATTCTACGTCTTACAAGTGAATGTAATTTTAGGGTCTTCAATCTTTCTTCGTAAGGACGATTTCTAATGCTATGTATTAATTTAGTCATTCTACGCTGAATGTTTTCTAACGAATTTATGTCCATTCTGTAATATGGAGACCAGAACTGAGCTGCGTAATCTAGGTGAGGCCTTACTAATGATGTATAAAGCTGTAATATAACCTCTGGACTTATGTTGCTAACACTTCTTGATATAAATCCCAGTAATCTATTTGCCTTATTACGTACGCTTAGGCATTGCTGTCTTGGTTTAAGGTTGCTGCTTACCATCACCCCCAAGTCCTTCTCGCAATCTGTATGGCTAAGTTCTACGTTATTTAACTTATAAGTGCTTGGGTTATGGACACTCCCGAGCTTCAGAACCTTGCATTTATCTACATTGAACTGCATCTGCCACTTTTCTGACCACGAATTAAGTTTGTCTAAATCTTCCTGAAGTTCTACGACATCTATGTTTGAATCAATTATCCTACCTATCTTCGTGTCGTCGGCGAATTTGCTCATATCACTAGTAATTCCCTCATCAAGGTCATTGATATATATTATAAATAACAATGGGCCTAAGACTGATCCCTGTGGAACACCACTTGTTACAAGTCCCCATTCGGATTTAACCCCATTTATGCACACTCTCTGCTTCCTATTGGTGAGCCATGACTCGATCCATGACAGCACTTTTCCCCAATGCCATGAGCTGCCACTTTCTTTAACAGTCTCTGGTGCGGTACTCTATCAAAAGCCTTACTAAAGTCTAAATAAACAATATCGAATTCTTTATCGTGATCAACAGCCTCAAAAGCTTTACTGAAGAAGGTTAATAAATTAGATAGGCAGGAACGGCCCCTCGTGAATCCATGCTGGGTATCATTAATCAAATTATGGTTATCTAGATGGCTTCTAATAATATCAGCTATAATTGACTCTAGTAATTTGCCTACAATTGAGGTCAGGCTTATTGGGCGGTAGTTTGACGGTAGTGACTTGTCCCCTGCTTTAAAAATAGGAATTACATTAGCCATCTTCCACATATCAGACACTACACCTGTTTGAAGAGATAAATTAAAAATGTTAGATATTGGTTCACAGAGTTCCATTTTGCATTCCTTAAGAACCCTTGCAAAAAGCTCATCAGGACCCGGCGATTTATTTTGTTTCAGTCGGTCCAGCTGTTTCATAATCATTTCGCTAGTGACTGTGATATTACATAATTTATCTTCTTCTGGGCCTCTGTAAAAATTAATTACTGGGATATTATTAATGTCTTCCTGTGTGAAAACCGAGAGAAAATAATTATTAAAAATAGAGCACATATCATTCTCCTTGTCAGTAAGATGCCCAAAGTTATTTTTAAGGGGACCTATCTTATCCCTAACTTTTGTTCTATAAACCTGGAAAAAACTTTTGGGTTAGTTTTTGAATCCCTAGCAACTTTAATTTCATAGTCCCGTTTAGCTTTTCTTATTCCCTTTTAACGTCCCTCTTAATGTCAGTATACTGATTTATAAGATGACCCTCACCTCTTTTATGCGCCTATAAATTCCTTTCTTCTGCCCTAAAAGATATTTGAGCCTATTATTCATCCATTTTGGGTCATTTCTACTTGATCTAATTTATTTATACGGGATAAATGTTCTTTGGGCAGCCTGTATAGTGTTAAGAAAACTGTCATATTGATACCTCTCTTCTTCACCCCAGTCCACAGTTGATAAGTGTTCTCTAAGTCCATTATAATCTGCTAAGCGAAAATCTGGGACCATTACTGAATTATCCCTACTATCATACATCCATTCAATGCTAAAGGTAATTGACTTGTGGTCGCTTGAGCCGAGTTCCTCTGTAATTTCTAAATTATTAACAAGGGTTTCCTTGCTTGCCAGAACCAAGTCAAGTAGGTTATTTCCCCTTGTAGGTTCTGTTACAAACTGCTTCAAAAAGCAATCCTGAACTACTTCTAAAAGTCGTTAGATTCTAAATTCCCTGTCATGAAATTCCAATCAATCTGACTAAAGTTATAGTCCCCTAGAATTACTACGTTATCGTGTCTTGTGGCCTTAACAATTTCCTCCCAAAGTAGTCTCCCTTGTTCCCTATCTAAGTTTGGAGGACGGTAAATCACGCCTAAAATCAATTTTCACACCCCTCTGAAAATTCTATCCAGACAGACTCTGTATGTAATAATTCAGACTTTATACCCGTTTTTATGCAACAATTTAAATGATCACGGACATAGAGTGCCACCCACCCCTTTCCCGATACTTCTGTCTACTTGGAACAATTTAAAACCCTGAATGTGACATTCGGCAGGCAAGTCCCGATTTTTATATTAAACCATGTCTCAGTTATTGCAAAAACATCAATATTACCCGTACTTGCAACTAATCTCAACTCGTCCATCTTATTCCTAGCACTACGACTATTGGTGTAATATATATTTAGAGACCCTCCTTTCTCTTTACCCTTCCTGCTCATCTCTGTTTTTCCACTATACCTATTACTGTCCTTGTCATCTAGTGTCACTAGCTTTCCACTATCCACCTTATTCTGCCTATTACTAGTTATCCTACAACTTATAATATTACTACACTGCCTACAACTTATAATATTACTACACTGGACTTATAATATTACTACACTGGACTTATAATATTACTACACTGAAAACTTATAATATTACTACACTGAACTTATAATATTACTATCCCAGCCCCAGGAAAGCAAACCCTCTGTCTCCTACTCCTATCAATCAAACAGAAAGCCCTATCCATGTACCTAACCTGACTGTCCCCAACAACAACAATGTTTTTACCTTCCTTTGTGTCTTTCGTCGTGACGCTCCCAGAAGTCGACTCACATTCATCGGGTAGCACGGAGAATGGGTTCGATATTTCCACAACATTCTCCTGGGTCTTCGTTGTTTCTACCTCTCCACCCGTCCTCTTGAGCCTTAACTTTGTCCCATGCGTTTTAGCCACTGTCCAGGTTCCTTTCCTGGCTTGAGGATTCTCAACAGGAGGATTACTACGAATCCTCTTGTTTTCCTCAGTCAGTCGCTGTATCTCAAGCTTAGCTACCCTCAGTTCTTCCTTCAGCTGCTGGTAGAGTAGCTCAAGAGAGGACATCTTCAGATTCACGAGGACATCTTCAGATTCACCAGGACATCTTCAGATGTCCACTTGAAAAGTTGTTCACTAGAAAAGTTGTCCACTAGAAAAGTTGTCCACTAGAAAAATTGTCCACTAGAAAAGTTGTCCACTAGAAAAGTTGTCCACTAGAAAAGTTGTCCACTAGAAAAGTTGTCCACTAGAAAAGTTGTCCACTAGAAAAGTTGTCCACTAGAAAAGTTGTCCACTAGAAAAGTTGTCCACTAGAAAAGTTGTCCATTAGAAAAGTTGTCCACTAGAAAAGTTGTCCACTAGAAAAGTTGTCCACTAGAAAAATTGTCCACTAGAAAAGTTGTCCACTAAGACCTCATTCCGAGTATCCACCTCCACATCCACCACCATCAAGGACATTACCAGTAACAGACAGGAAAAGCTTCAATCCACGGCAGGGGTATACACAATCCCTTGTAATGGCTGCAGCAAATTATACGTTGGCGAAACATCCAGAGACCTACAAAAAAGCATTTCAGAACACCAGTACGCAGGCAGATCTGACGACTCAAGAAATGCCTGTGTTCAACACCGAAATTTACACAACCATTTAATCAACTACAGAAACGCAAGACTCATCGCCAGAGAAGACAACACGCAATACCGAAGAATCCTAGAATCGTCACTCATCTGTATATCCAACAACTTCAACCAGAACAACGGCTTCTACAACATAGCTGAACCTATTGCCAAGAAACTTCTTCAACGCTATCCCACCTAGAACTCAAGAATGGTACACTGCAGGTCCTTTAAGTCACACAATGTTTTTAACTATCACACTACTTTTAAGACTGTCACATGCAGCTTTCTCCACCTGACCCTGCATTCTCCACCTGACTGTACCCTATATATATCTCCATGTTGCTCATTTTCCAGGTAGATCTGTCTGTGACTCGATAAAGCCCACTGCGTGGGCGAAACGTTGTCAATAAAGGATCACATTATACTGCTTATGTGTTTATTTTTCCATTGTGTCGGTATTTTATACCATTTAGAAACAGTTACTTAACACTTCCGTTATGTGGCAGGACAATTATTAAACTAATAAGTTATAGAACAACATAGTTGTAAAAGACGTCCTCTGGCTACACTATTCTAGTCATCTCTGCATTCGACTAAAGAAGCCAGTAATAAAGTGAAACCTTTCAGAAATAAAGATACAAAACTGTTCCTCGCGTGTCTATATTCGTCTCTATATACGAATTCTACACTATTAACATAATGCTTCTCTGATACAACAACATGACGGTATCTTGGTACAGAGAACATCTACGACTGTATTGCTCCGCTACTTACTACTGGCTTGTTCTTATGTGTGTCAGAAGAACTGAATTTGAAAAGTGTGTGCCACTTTTGGTTCAGTATATACAGTATACTGTAGCTCAATCAGTGTGCTTCTTCTTCAGAAAGATCAACACTTGAACGAACAACTCAGTCATGGCTGAAAAACTGTACATTTCAAAATATATGGAGTGGTAAGGGAAGTGGAATATTCAAACGGCTTCAGGAAGAAATCCAAATATTTTTCCTTGAAGCCTTTTTATCCACTTCTCTGAGGCTGTGGGTCCCACAATTTACACCAGAGATGCCCCCATTATATATATATATATATATATATATATATATATATATATATATATATATATATATATATATATATATAACAAGGCTAACAAAAGGGGTAGGCGAGTTTCAGTGGGGAGGAATAAATGGGATTAAGTCAGGAGTATCTAAGAAAGTTAGAGCTAAGGAAGGGGTAGCAATAATGTTGAAGGACCAGTTATGGAAGGAAAAGAGGGAATATAAATGTATAAATTCAAGGATTATGTGGATTAAAATAAGGGTCGGATGCGAAAAGTGGGTCATAATAAGCGTGTATGCACCTGGAGAAGAGAGGAGTGTAGAGGAGAGAGAGAGATTTTGGGAGATGTTAAGCGAATGTATAGGAACTTTTGAACCAAGTGAGAGAGTAATTGTGGTAGGGGACCTAAATGCTAAAGTAGGAGAAACATTTAGAGAGGGTGTAGTAGGTAAGTTTGGGATGACAGATGTAAATGATAATGGGAGCCCTTTGATTGAACTTTGTATAGAAAGAGGTTTAGTTATAGGTAATACATATTTTAAGAAAAAGAGGATAAATAAGTATAAAAGATATGATGTAGGGCATAATGACAGTAGTTTGTCGGACTACATATTGGTAGATAAAAGACTATTGAGTTAGACTTCAGGATGTACATGTTTATAGAGGGGCCACAGATATATCAGATCACTTTTTAGTTGTAGCTACAGTGAGAGTAAAATGTAGATTCGATACAAGGAAAATAGAAGCAGCAAGTAAGAGAGAGGTGAAGGTTTATAAACTAAAAGAGGAGGCAGTTAGGGTAAGATATAAACAACTATTGGAGGATAGATGGGCTAGTGAGAGTATAGGCAATGGGGTTGAAGATGTATGGGATAGGTTTAAGAATGTAGTGTTAGAGTGATCAGCATAAGTTTGTGGTTATAGGAAAATGGGTGTGGGAGGGAAGAAGAGCTATTGTTGGAATGATGATGTAAAGAGAGTAGTAAGGGAGAAAAAAGTTAGCATATGAGATGTTTTTACAAAGTAGAAGTTATGCAAGGAGGGAAGAGTATATGGAGTGAAAAAAAGAGGTTAAGAGAGTGGTGAAGCAATGTAAAAAGAGAGCAAATGAGAGAGTGGGTGAGATGTTATCAACGAATTTTGTTGAAAATAAGAAAAAGTTTTGGAGTGAGATTAATAAGTTGAGGAAGCCTAGGGAAAGAATGGATTTGACAGTTAAAAATAGGAGAGGAGTGTTTTTAAATGGAGAGTTGGAGGTATCGGGAAGATGGAGGGAATATTTTGAGGAATTGTTAAATGTTGATGAAGACAGGGAAGCTGTGATTTCGTGTATAGGGCAAGGAGGAATAACATCTTGTAGGAGTGAGGAAGAGCCAGTTGTGAGTGTGGGGGAAGTTCGTTTGGCAGTGGGTAGAATAAAAGGGGGTAAGACAGCTGGGATTGATGTGATAAAGATAGAAATGTTAAAAGCAGGTGGGGATATAGTTTTGGAGTGGTTAGTGCTATTTAATAAATGTATGAAAGAGGGTAAGGTACCTAGGGATTGGCAGATAGCATGAATAGTTCCTTTGTATAAAGGCAAAGGGGACAAAAAAAGAGTACAAAAAATATAGGGGAATAAGTATGTTGAGTATACTTGGTAAAGTGTATGGTAGAGTTCTTATTGAAAGAATTAAGAGTAAGACGGAGAACAGGATAGCAGATGAACAAGGAGGCATTAGGAAAGGTAGGGGGAGTGTAGACCAAGTGTTTACAGTGAAACATATAGGTGAACAGTATTTAGATAAAGGTAAAGAGGTTTTTGTGGCATTTATGGATTTGGAAAAGGCGTATGACAGGGTGGATAGGGGGGCAATATGGCAGATGTTGCAGGTGTATGGAATAGGAGGTAGGTTACTGAAAGCAGTGAAGAGTTTATACGAGGATAGTGAGGCTCAGGTTAGAGTATGTAGGCGAGAGGAAGATTATTTCCCAAGTAAAAGTAGGCCTTAGACAGGAATGTATGATGTCACCGTGGTTGTTCAATATATTTATAGATACGGTTGTAAGAGAAGTGAATGCTCGGGTGTTGGGAAGAGGTGTGGGGTTAAAAGATATAGAATCTAACACAAAGTAGGAGTTGTCACAGTTGCTCTTTGCTGATGACACTGTGCTTTTAGGGGATTCTGAATAGAAGTTGCAGAGGTTAGTGGATGAGTTTGGTAGGATATGAAAAAGAAGAAAATTAAAAGTGAATATAGAAAAGAGTAAGGTGATGAGGATAAAAAAATTAGGTGACGGAAGATAGGATATCAGATTGGAGGGAGGGAATATGGAGGAGGTGAAGGTATTCAGATATTTAGGGGTGGATGTGTCAGCAGATGGATCTATGAAGGATGAGGTGAATCATAGAATTGATGAGGGAAAAAAGGTGAGTGGTGCACTTAGGAGTCTGTGGAGACTCAATGGAAGAAAAGAGAGGAATGTATGAGAGTATAGTTATATCAACGCTCTTATATGGGTGTGAAGCATGGGTGATGAATGTTGCAACGAGGAGAAGGCTGGAGGCAGTGGAGATGTCATGTCTGAGGGCAATGTGTGGTGTGAATATAATGCAGATAATTCGTAGTTTGGAAATTAGGAGGAGGTGCGGGATTACCAAAACTATTATCCAGAGGGCTGAGGAGGAGTTGTTTTGGTGGTTCGGACATGTAGAGAGGAGGGAACAAAGTAGAATGACTTCAAGAGTGTATACGTCTGTAGTGGAGGGAAGGTGGGGTAGGGATCGGCCTAGGAAAGGTTGGAGGAAGGGGGTAAAAGAGGTTTTGTGTGCGAGAGGCTTGAACTTCCAGCAAGTATGCGTGAATGTGTTTGATAGAAGCTAATGGAGACAAATGGTTTTTAGGACTTGTGCTGTTGGAGTGTGAGCATGGTAACATTTATGAAAGTATTCATGGAAACCGGCAGGCCGGACTTGAGTCCTGGAGATGGGAAGTACAGTGTCTGCACTCTGAAGAAGGGGTGTCAATGTTGCAGGCACAGGACAGGTCCTGACCCAGGTCTTCTGCATGTGGTGACCCGGCACAGGACAGGTCCTGACACGAGTCTTCTCCATGTAGTGACCTGGCACATGACGGGTCCTGACCCGGGTCTTCTGCATGTGGTGACCAGGCACAGGACGGGTCCTGACCCGGGTCTTCTGCATGTGGTGACCCGGCACAGGACAGGTCCTGACACGAGTCTTCTCCATGTAGTGACCCGGCACAGGACGGGTCCTGACCCGGGTCTTCTGCATGTGGTGACCAGGCACAGGACGGGTCCTGACCCGGGTCTTCTGCATGTGGTGACCCGGCACAGGACGGGTCCTGACCCGGGTCTTCTCCATGTGGTGACCCGGCACATAGGTCAGTACTAGGGGTACATAACAGCAGTGAGGATGCGAAGTGGTCATTGACATTAGGTGAACCAAGGAGGTTTCTGAAGACTGCCAACAAATAAGACATCTTCCTCAAGGGAATTTTTTTAGAGATTATTTACAGAATTCTGATATCGGGGTGTGCAAAACTGAGTGTAGAGTTAAGAGAAAGTGATAAGTTAGATGGAAAAACAACGAAGGAAATGCGAAGGAAATGAAAACAAAAAGAGTATACCTGGAGAGAGTTCCAGGGATAAACGCCCCTGCGGCCCGGTCTGTGACCAGGCCTCATGTTGGATCAGAGCCTGATCAACCAGTCTGTTACTGCTGGCCGCATGCAGTCCAACGTACGAACCACAGCCTGGCTGGTCAGGTACAGACTTTAGGTGCCTGTCCAGTGCCTGCTTGAAGACAGCCAGGGGTTTGTTGGAGATCCCCCTGATGTATGCTGGGAGGCAATTGAACAGTCTTGGGCCCCTGACACTTACTGTGTTGTCTCTCAATGTGCTTTTAGCACCCCTGCTTTTCATTAGGGGGATGTTACATCGTCTGCCGAGTCTTTTGCTTTCGTAGGGAGTGACTCTCGTGTGCAAGTTTGGTACTAATCCCTCGAGAATTTTCCAAGTGTATATAATAATGTATCTCTCCCTCCTGCGTTCTAGGGAGTACAGGTTTAGGAACTTCAAGCGTTCCCAGTAATTGAGGTGGTTTATCACAGTTATGCGTGTCGTGAAGGTTCTCTGCACATTTTCAAGGTCAGCAATTTCACCCGCCTTGAAAGGTGCAGTTAGTGTGCAGCAATATT